>CM060291.1:7882705-7902623 GCA_030684275.1 Acipenser oxyrinchus oxyrinchus | reverse complement strand
TATGGCAGGTGAATCAGTCCCATGGTGTGCTATTGACAGTGCTATGGCAGGTGAATCAGTCCCATGGTGTGCTATTGACAGTGCTATGGCAGGTGAATCAGTCCCATGGTGTGCTATTGACAGTGCTATGGCAGGTGAATCAGTCCCATGGTGTGCTATTGACAGTGCTATGGCAGGTGAATCAGTCCCATGGTGTGCTATTGACAGTGCTATGGCAGGTGAATCAGTCCCATGGTGTGCTATTGACAGTGCTATGGCAGGTGAATCAGTCCCATGGTGTGCTATTGACAGTGCTATGGCAGGTGAATCAGTCCCATGGTGTGCTATTGACAGTGCTATGGCAGGTGAATCAGTCCCATGGTGTGCTATTGACAGTGCTATGGCAGGTGAATCAGTCCCATGGTGTGCTATTGACAGTGCTATGGCAGGTGAATCAGTCCCATGGTGTGCTATTGACAGTGCTATGGCAGGTGAATCAGTCCCATGGTGTGCTATTGACAGTGCTATGGCAGGTGAATCAGTCCCATGGTGTGCTATTGACAGTGCTATGGCAGGTGAATCAGTCCCATGGTGTGCTATTGACAGTGCTATGGCAGGTGAATCAGTCCCATGGTGTGCTATTGACAGTGCTATGGCAGGTGAATCAGTCCCATGGTGTGCTATTGACAGTGCTATGGCAGGTGAATCAGTCCCATGGTGTGCTATTGACAGTGCTATGGCAGGTGAATCAGTCCCATGGTGTGCTATTGACAGTGCTATGGCAGGTGAATCAGTCCCATGGTGTGCTATTGACAGTGCTATGGCAGGTGAATCAGTCCCATGGTGTGCTATTGACAGTGCTATGGCAGGTGAATCAGTCCCATGGTGTGCTATTGACAGTGCTATGGCAGGTGAATCAGTCCCATGGTGTGCTATTGACAGTGCTATGGCAGGTGAATCAGTCCCATGGTGTGCTATTGACAGTGCTATGGCAGGTGAATCAGTCCCATGGTGTGCTATTGACAGTGCTATGGCAGGTGAATCAGTCCCATGGTGTGCTATTGACAGTGCTATGGCAGGTGAATCAGTCCCATGGTGTGCTATTGACAGTGCTATGGCAGGTGAATCAGTCCCATGGTGTGCTATTGACAGTGCTATGGCAGGTGAATCAGTCCCATGGTGTGCTATTGACAGTGCTATGGCAGGTGAATCAGTCCCATGGTGTGCTATTGACAGTGCTATGGCAGGTGAATCAGTCCCATGGTGTGCTATTGACAGTGCTATGGCAGGTGAATCAGTCCCATGGTGTGCTATTGACAGTGCTATGGCAGGTGAATCAGTCCCATGGTGTGCTATTGACAGTGCTATGGCAGGTGAATCAGTCCCATGGTGTGCTATTGACAGTGCTATGGCAGGTGAATCAGTCCCATGGTGTGCTATTGACAGTGCTATGGCAGGTGAATCAGTCCCATGGTGTGCTATTGACAGTGCTATGGCAGGTGAATCAGTCCCATGGTGTGCTATTGACAGTGCTATGGCAGGTGAATCAGTCCCATGGTGTGCTATTGACAGTGCTATGGCAGGTGAATCAGTCCCATGGTGTGCTATTGACAGTGCTATGGCAGGTGAATCAGTCCCATGGTGTGCTATTGACAGTGCTATGGCAGGTGAATCAGTCCCATGGTGTGCTATTGACAGTGCTATGGCAGGTGAATCAGTCCCATGGTGTGCTATTGACAGTGCTATGGCAGGTGAATCAGTCCCATGGTGTGCTATTGACAGTGCTATGGCAGGTGAATCAGTCCCATGGTGTCTATTGACAGTGCTATGGCAGGTGAATCAGTCCCATGGTGTGCTATTGACAGTGCTATGGCAGGTGAATCAGTCCCATGGTGTGCTATTGACAGTGCTATGGCAGGTGAATCAGTCCCATGGTGTGCTATTGACAGTGCTATGGCAGGTGAATCAGTCCCATGGTGTGCTATTGACAGTGCTATGGCAGGTGAATCAGTCCCATGGTGTGCTATTGACAGTGCTATGGCAGGTGAATCAGTCCCATGGTGTGCTATTGACAGTGCTATGGCAGGTGAATCAGTCCCATGGTGTGCTATTGACAGTGCTATGGCAGGTGAATCAGTCCCATGGTGTGCTATTGACAGTGCTATGGCAGGTGAATCAGTCCCATGGTGTGCTATTGACAGTGCTATGGCAGGTGAATCAGTCCCATGGTGTGCTATTGACAGTGCTATGGCAGGTGAATCAGTCCCATGGTGTGCTATTGACAGTGCTATGGCAGGTGAATCAGTCCCATGGTGTGCTATTGACAGTGCTATGGCAGGTGAATCAGTCCCATGGTGTGCTATTGACAGTGCTATGGCAGGTGAATCAGTCCCATGGTGTGCTATTGACAGTGCTATGGCAGGTGAATCAGTCCCATGGTGTGCTATTGACAGTGCTATGGCAGGTGAATCAGTCCCATGGTGTGCTATTGACAGTGCTATGGCAGGTGAATCAGTCCCATGGTGTGCTATTGACAGTGCTATGGCAGGTGAATCAGTCCCATGGTGTGCTATTGACAGTGCTATGGCAGGTGAATCAGTCCCATGGTGTGCTATTGACAGTGCTATGGCAGGTGAATCAGTCCCATGGTGTGCTATTGACAGTGCTATGGCAGGTGAATCAGTCCCATGGTGTGCTATTGACAGTGCTATGGCAGGTGAATCAGTCCCATGGTGTGCTATTGACAGTGCTATGGCAGGTGAATCAGTCCCATGGTGTGCTATTGACAGTGCTATGGCAGGTGAATCAGTCCCATGGTGTGCTATTGACAGTGCTATGGCAGGTGAATCAGTCCCATGGTGTGCTATTGACAGTGCTATGGCAGGTGAATCAGTCCCATGGTGTGCTATTGACAGTGCTATGGCAGGTGAATCAGTCCCATGGTGTGCTATTGACAGTGCTATGGCAGGTGAATCAGTCCCATGGTGTGCTATTGACAGTGCTATGGCAGGTGAATCAGTCCCATGGTGTGCTATTGACAGTGCTATGGCAGGTGAATCAGTCCCATGGTGTGCTATTGACAGTGCTATGGCAGGTGAATCAGTCCCATGGTGTGCTATTGACAGTGCTATGGCAGGTGAATCAGTCCCATGGTGTGCTATTGACAGTGCTATGGCAGGTGAATCAGTCCCATGGTGTGCTATTGACAGTGCTATGGCAGGTGAATCAGTCCCATGGTGTGCTATTGACAGTGCTATGGCAGGTGAATCAGTCCCATGGTGTGCTATTGACAGTGCTATAGCAGGTGAATCAGTCCCATGGTGTGCTATTGACAGTGCTATGGCAGGTGAATCAGTCCCATGGTGTGCTATTGACAGTGCTATGGCAGGTGAATCAGTCCCATGGTGTGCTATTGACAGTGCTATGGCAGGTGAATCAGTCCCATGGTGTGCTATTGACAGTGCTATGGCAGGTGAATCAGTCCCATGGTGTGCTATTGACAGTGCTATGGCAGGTGAATCAGTCCCATGGTGTGCTATTGACAGTGCTATGGCAGGTGAATCAGTCCCATGGTGTGCTATTGACAGTGCTATGGCAGGTGAATCAGTCCCATGGTGTGCTATTGACAGTGCTATGGCAGGTGAATCAGTCCCATGGTGTGCTATTGACAGTGCTATGGCAGGTGAATCAGTCCGATGGTGTGCTATTGACAGTGCTATAGCAGGTGAAACAGTCCTATGGTGTGATATTGACAGTGCTATGGCAGGTGAATCAGTCCTATGGTGTGCTATTGATAGTGCTTTAGCAGGTGAATCAGTCTGATGATGTGCTATTGACAGTGGTATGGCAGGTGAATCAGTCCTATGGTTTGAAATTGACAGTGCTATGGCATTTGAATTTGTCCTATGGTGCGCTATTGACAGTGCTATAGCACGTGTATCAGTCCAATGGTGTGCTGTTGACAGAGCTATAGCAGGTGAGTCAGTCCTATTGTGTGCTATTGACAGTGCTATGGCAGGTGAATCAGTCCTATGGTGTGATATTGACAGTGCTATGGCAAGTGAATCAGTTCCATGGTGTGCTATTGACAGTGCTATAGCAGATGAATCAGTCCCATGGTGTGGTATTGACAGTGCTCTAGCAGGTGAATAAGTCCCATGGTGTGCTATTGACAGTGCTATGGCAGGTGAATCAGTCCCATGGTGTGCTATTGACAGTGCTATGGCAGGTGAATCAGTCCCATGGTGTGCTATTGACAGTGCTATGGCAGGTGAATCAGTCCCATGGTGTGCTATTGACAGTGCTATGGCAGGTGAATCAGTCCCATGGTGTGCTATTGACAGTGCTATGGCAGGTGAATCAGTCCCATGGTGTGCTATTGACAGTGCTATGGCAGGTGAATCAGTCCCATGGTGTGCTATTGACAGTGCTATGGCAGGTGAATCAGTCCCATGGTGTGCTATTGACAGTGCTATGGCAGGTGAATCAGTCCCATGGTGTGCTATTGACAGTGCTATGGCAGGTGAATCAGTCCCATGGTGTGCTATTGACAGTGCTATGGCAGGTGAATCAGTCCCATGGTGTGCTATTGACAGTGCTATGGCAGGTGAATCAGTCCCATGGTGTGCTATTGACAGTGCTATGGCAGGTGAATCAGTCCCATGGTGTGCTATTGACAGTGCTATGGCAGGTGAATCAGTCCCATGGTGTGCTATTGACAGTGCTATGGCAGGTGAATCAGTCCCATGGTGTGCTATTGACAGTGCTATGGCAGGTGAATCAGTCCCATGGTGTGCTATTGACAGTGCTATGGCAGGTGAATCAGTCCCATGGTGTGCTATTGACAGTGCTATGGCAGGTGAATCAGTCCCATGGTGTGCTATTGACAGTGCTATGGCAGGTGAATCAGTCCCATGGTGTGCTATTGACAGTGCTATGGCAGGTGAATCAGTCCCATGGTGTGCTATTGACAGTGCTATGGCAGGTGAATCAGTCCCATGGTGTGCTATTGACAGTGCTATGGCAGGTGAATCAGTCCCATGGTGTGCTATTGACAGTGCTATGGCAGGTGAATCAGTCCCATGGTGTGCTATTGACAGTGCTATGGCAGGTGAATCAGTCCCATGGTGTGCTATTGACAGTGCTATGGCAGGTGAATCAGTCCCATGGTGTGCTATTGACAGTGCTATGGCAGGTGAATCAGTCCCATGGTGTGCTATTGACAGTGCTATGGCAGGTGAATCAGTCCCATGGTGTGCTATTGACAGTGCTATGGCAGGTGAATCAGTCCCATGGTGTGCTATTGACAGTGCTATGGCAGGTGAATCAGTCCCATGGTGTGCTATTGACAGTGCTATGGCAGGTGAATCAGTCCCATGGTGTGCTATTGACAGTGCTATGGCAGGTGAATCAGTCCCATGGTGTGCTATTGACAGTGCTATGGCAGGTGAATCAGTCCCATGGTGTGCTATTGACAGTGCTATGGCAGGTGAATCAGTCCCATGGTGTGCTATTGACAGTGCTATGGCAGGTGAATCAGTCCCATGGTGTGCTATTGACAGTGCTATGGCAGGTGAATCAGTCCCATGGTGTGCTATTGACAGTGCTATGGCAGGTGAATCAGTCCCATGGTGTGCTATTGACAGTGCTATGGCAGGTGAATCAGTCCCATGGTGTGCTATTGACAGTGCTATGGCAGGTGAATCAGTCCCATGGTGTGCTATTGACAGTGCTATGGCAGGTGAATCAGTCCCATGGTGTGCTATTGACAGTGCTATAGCAGGTGAATCAGTCCCATGGTGTGCTATTGACAGTGCTATGGCAGGTGAATCAGTCCCATGGTGTGCTATTGACAGTGCTATAGCAGGTGAATCAGTCCCATGGTGTGCTATTGACAGTGCTATGGCAGGTGAATCAGTCCCATGGTGTGCTATTGACAGTGCTATGGCAGGTGAATCAGTCCCATGGTGTGCTATTGACAGTGCTATGGCAGGTGAATCAGTCCCATGGTGTGCTATTGACAGTGCTATGGCAGGTGAATCAGTCCCATGGTGTGCTATTGACAGTGCTATGGCAGGTGAATCAGTCCCATGGTGTGCTATTGACAGTGCTATAGCAGGTGAATCAGTCCCATGGTGTGCTATTGACAGTGCTATGGCAGGTGAATCAGTCCCATGGTGTGCTATTGACAGTGCTATGGAAGGTGCATCAGTCCCATGGTTTGTTATTGACAGTGCTATTGCAGGTGAATCAGTACCATGGTGTGCTATTGACAGTGCTATGGCAGGTGAATCAGTCCCATGGTGTGCTATTGACAGTGCTATGGCAGGTGAATCAGTCCCATGGTGTGCTATTGACAGTGCTATAGCAGGTGAATCAGTCCCATGGTGTGCTATTGACAGTGCTATAGCAGGTGAATCAGTCCTATGGTGTGCTATTGACATTACTATAGTAGGTGAATCAGTCCCATGGTGTGCTATTGACAATGCTATGGCAGGTGAATCAGTCCTATGGTGTGCTATTGACACTGCTATAGCAAGTGAACCAGTCCTATGGTGTGCTATTGACAGTGCTATGGGAAGAGAATCAGTCCCATGGTGTGCTATTGACAGTATTATAGCAGGTGAATCAGTCATATGGTGTGTTATTGACAGTGCTATGGCAGGTGAATCAGTCCCATGGTGTGCTATTGACAGTGCTATAGCAGCTGAATCAGACATTTGGTGTGCTATTGACAGTGCTGTGGCAGGTGAATCAGTCATATGGTATGTTATTGACAGTGCTATAGCAGGTGAATCAGTCCTATGGTGTGCTATTGACAGTGCTATAGCAGGTGAATCAGTCCTATGGTGTGCTATTGACAGTGCTATGGCAGGTGAATCAGTCCCATGGTGTGCTATTGACAGTGCTATAGCAGGTGAATCAGTCCCATGGTGTGCTATTGACAGTGCTATAGCAGGTGAATCAGTCCCATGGTGTGCTATTGACAGTGCTATGGCAGGTGAATCAGTCCTATGGTGTGCTATTGACAGTGCTATAGCAGGTGAATCAGTCCCATGGTGTGCTATTGACAGTGCTATAGCAGGTGAATCAGTCCCATGGTGTGCTATTGACAGTGCTATAGCAGGTGAATCAGTCCCATGGTGTGCTGACAGTGCTATGCAGGTGAATCAGTCCCATGGTGTGCTATTGACAGTGCTA
Organism: Acipenser oxyrinchus oxyrinchus; assembly: GCA_030684275.1. Lineage (NCBI taxonomy): Eukaryota > Metazoa > Chordata > Actinopteri > Acipenseriformes > Acipenseridae > Acipenser > Acipenser oxyrinchus. Next base: position 7,895,444 of record CM060291.1, on the reverse strand, counting down.
TAGCAGGTGAATCAGTCCCATGGTGTGCTATTGACAGTGCTATAGCAGGTGAATCAGTCCTATGGTGTGCTATTGACAGTGCTATGGCAGGTGAATCAGTCCCATGGTGTGCTATTGACAGTGCTATGGCAGGTGAATCAGTCCCATGGTGTGCTATTGACAGTGCTATGGCAGGTGAATCAGTCCCATGGTGTGCTATTGACAGTGCTATGGCAGGTGAATCAGTCCCATGGTGTGCTATTGACAGTGCTATAGCAGGTGAATCAGTCCCATGGTGTGCTATTGACAGTGCTATAGCAGGTGAATCAGTCCCATGGTGTGCTATTGACAGTGCTATGGCAGGTGAATCAGTCCCATGGTGTGCTATTGACAGTGCTATAGCAGGTGAATCAGTCCCATGGTGTGCTATTGACAGTGCTATAGCAGGTGAATCAGTCCCATGGTGTGCTATTGACAGTGCTATGGCAGGTGAATCAGTCCCATGGTGTGCTATTGACAGTGCTATGGCAGGTGAATCAGTCCCATGGTGTGCTATTGACAGTGCTATAGCAGGTGAATCAGTCCCATGGTGTGCTATTGACAGTGCTATGGCAGGTGAATCAGTCCCATGGTGTGCTATTGACAGTGCTATAGCAGGTGAATCAGTCCCATGGTGTGCTATTGACAGTGCTATAGCAGGTGAATCAGTCCCATGGTGTGCTATTGACAGTGCTATGGCAGGTGAATCAGTCCCATGGTGTGCTATTGACAGTGCTATAGCAGGTGAATCAGTCCCATGGTGTGCTATTGACAGTGCTATGGCAGGTGAATCAGTCCCATGGTGTGCTATTGACAGTGCTATAGCAGGTGAATCAGTCCCATGGTGTGCTATTGACAGTGCTATAGCAGGTGAATCAGTCCCATGGTGTGCTATTGACAGTGCTATGGCAGGTGAATCAGTCCCATGGTGTGCTATTGACAGTGCTATGGCAGGTGAATCAGTCCCATGGTGTGCTATTGACAGTGCTATAGCAGGTGAATCAGTCCCATGGTGTGCTATTGACAGTGCTATAGCAGGTGAATCAGTCCCATGGTGTGCTATTGACAGTGCTATGGCAGGTGAATCAGTCCCATGGTGTGCTATTGACAGTGCTATAGCAGGTGAATCAGTCCCATGGTGTGCTATTGACAGTGCTATGGCAGGTGAATCAGTCCCATGGTGTGCTATTGACAGTGCTATAGCAGGTGAATCAGTCCCATGGTGTGCTATTGACAGTGCTATGGCAGGTGAATCAGTCCCATGGTGTGCTATTGACAGTGCTATAGCAGGTGAATCAGTCCCATGGTGTGCTATTGACAGTGCTATAGCAGGTGAATCAGTCCCATGGTGTGCTATTGACAGTGCTATGGCAGGTGAATCAGTCCCATGGTGTGCTATTGACAGTGCTATAGCAGGTGAATCAGTCCCATGGTGTGCTATTGACAGTGCTATAGCAGGTGAATCAGTCCCATGGTGTGCTATTGACAGTGCTATGGCAGGTGAATCAGTCCCATGGTGTGCTATTGACAGTGCTATAGCAGGTGAATCAGTCCCATGGTGTGCTATTGACAGTGCTATGGCAGGTGAATCAGTCCCATGGTGTGCTATTGACAGTGCTATGGCAGGTGAATCAGTCCCATGGTGTGCTATTGACAGTGCTATAGCAGGTGAATCAGTCCCATGGTGTGCTATTGACAGTGCTATAGCAGGTGAATCAGTCCCATGGTGTGCTATTGACAGTGCTATGGCAGGTGAATCAGTCCCATGGTGTGCTATTGACAGTGCTATGGCAGGTGAATCAGTCCCATGGTGTGCTATTGACAGTGCTATAGCAGGTGAATCAGTCCCATGGTGTGCTATTGACAGTGCTATAGCAGGTGAATCAGTCCCATGGTGTGCTATTGACAGTGCTATAGCAGGTGAATCAGTCCCATGGTGTGCTATTGACAGTGCTATAGCAGGTGAATCAGTCCCATGGTGTGCTATTGACAGTGCTATAGCAGGTGAATCAGTCCCATGGTGTGCTATTGACAGTGCTATAGCAGGTGAATCAGTCCCATGGTGTGCTATTGACAGTGCTATGGCAGGTGAATCAGTCCCATGGTGTGCTATTGACAGTGCTATGGCAGGTGAATCAGTCCCATGGTGTGCTATTGACAGTGCTATGGCAGGTGAATCAGTCCCATGGTGTGCTATTGACAGTGCTATAGCAGGTGAATCAGTCCCATGGTGTGCTATTGACAGTGCTATGGCAGGTGAATCAGTCCCATGGTGTGCTATTGACAGTGCTATAGCAGGTGAATCAGTCCCATGGTGTGCTATTGACAGTGCTATAGCAGGTGAATCAGTCCCATGGTGTGCTATTGACAGTGCTATAGCAGGTGAATCAGTCCCATGGTGTGCTATTGACAGTGCTATGGCAGGTGAATCAGTCCCATGGTGTGCTATTGACAGTGCTATAGCAGGTGAATCAGTCCCATGGTGTGCTTTTGACAGTGCTATGGCAGGTGAATCAGTCCCATGGTGTGCTATTGACAGTGCTATAGCAGGTGAATCAGTCCCATGGTGTGCTATTGACAGTGCTATAGCAGGTGAATCAGTCCTATCGTGTGCTATTGACAATGCTATAGCAGGTGAATCAGTCCTATGGTGTGCTATTGACAGTGCTATGACAGGTGAATCAGTTCTCTGGTGTGATATTGACAGTGCTATGGCACGTGAATCAGTGCTATGCTGTGATATTAACAGTGCTATAGCAGGTTAATCAGTCCTATGGTGTGATATTGACAGTGCTATGGCAGGTGAATCAGTTCTCTGGTGTGATATTGACAGTGCTATAGCAGGTGAGCCAGTCCAATGGTGTGCTCTAGCAGGTGAATCAGTCCCATGGTGTGCTATAGCAGGTGAATCAGTCAGATGATGTGTTACTGACAGTGCTGTAGCAGGTGAATCAGTCTCATGTTGTGCTATTGACAGTGCTATAGCAGGTGAATCAGTCCCATGGTGTGCTATTGACAGTGCTATAGCAGGTGAATCAGTCCTATGGTGTGCTAATGACAGTGCTATAGCAGGTGAATTAGTCCCATGGTGTGCTATTGACAGTGCTATGGCAGGTGAATCAGTCCTATGGTGTAATATTGACAGTGCTATGCAGGTGAATCAGTCCCATGGTGTGCTATAGCAGGTGAATCAGTCCTATGGTGTGCTATTGACAGTGCTATAGCAGGTGAATCAGTCCTATGGTGTGCTATTGACAGTGCTATGGCAGGTGAATCAGTCCCATGGTGTGCTATTGACAGTGCTATGGCAGGTGAATCAGTCCTATGGTGTGCTATTGACAGTGCTATGGCAGGTGAATCAGTCCCATGGTGTGCTATTGACAGTGCTATAGCAGGTGAATCAGTCCAATGGTGTGCTCTAGCAGGTGAATCAGTCCCATGGTGTGCTATAGCAGGTGAATCAGTCCGATCGTGTGCTATTGACAGTGCAATGGCAGGTGAATCAGTCCTATGGTGTGCTATTGACAGTGCTATAGGAGGTGAATCGGTCCCATGGTGTGCTATTGACAGTGCTATAGCAGGTGAATCAGTCCTATGGTGTGCTATTGACACTGCTATGGAAGGTGAACCAGTCCCATGGTGTGCTATAGCAGGTGAATAAGTCCTATGGTGTGCTATTGACAGTGCTATAGCAGGTGAATCAGTCCCATGGTGTGCTATTGACAGTGCTATAGCAGGTGAATCAGTCCCATGGTGTGCTATTGACAGTGCTATAGCAGGTGAATCAGTCCTATGGTGTGCTATTGACAGTGCTATAGCAGGTGAATCAGTCCCATGGTGTGCTATTGACAGTGCTATAGCAGGTGAATCAGTCCCATGGTGTGCTATAGCAGGTGAATCAGTCCCATGGTGTGCTATAGCAGGTGAATCAGTCCCATGGTGTGCTATTGACAGTGCTATGGCAGGTGAATCAGTCCTATGGTGTGCTATTGACAGTGCTATAGCAGGTGAATCAGTCCCATGGTGTGCTATTGACAGTGCTATGGCAGGTGAATCAGTCCCATGGTGTGCTATTGACAGTGCTATAGCAGGTGAATCAGTCCCATGGTGTGCTATTGACAGTGCTATAGCAGGTGAATCAGTCCTATGGTGTGCTATTGACAGTGCTATAGCAAGTGAAACAGTCCCATGCTCTGCTATTGACAGTGCTATAGAGGGTGAATCAGTCCTATGGTGTGCTATTGACAGTGCTATAGCAGGTGAATCAGTCCTATGGTGTGCTATTGACAGTGCTATAGCAGGTGAATCAGTCCTATGGTGTGCTATTGACAGTGCTATAGCAGGTGAATCAGTCCCATGGTGTGCTATTGACAGTGCTATAGCAGGTGAATCAGTCCCATGGTGTGCTATTGACATTGCTATAGCATGTGAATCAGTCCTATCGTGTGCTATCAACAGTGCTATAGCAGGTGAATAAGTCATATGGTGTGCAATTGACAGTGATATGGCAGGTGAATCAGTCCTATGGTGTGCTCTAGCAGGTGAATCAGTCCCATGGTGTGCTATAGCAGGTGAATCAGTCCTATGGTGTGCTATTGACAGTGCTATAGCAGGTGAATCAGTCATATGGTGTGCTATTGACAGTGCTATGGCAGGTGAATCAGTCCTATGGTGTGATATTAACAGTGCTATGGCAGGTTAATCAGTACTATGGTGTGCTATTGACAGTGCTATAGCAGGTGAATCAGTCCCATGGTGTGCTATAGCAGGTGAATCAGTCCTATTGTGTGCTCTAGCAGGTGAATCAGTCCCATGGTGTGCTATAGCAGGTGAATCAGTCCTATGGTGTGCTATTGACAGTGCTATAGCAGGTGAATCAGTCATATGGTGTGCTATTGACAGTGCTATGGCAGGTGAATCAGTTCTCTGGTGTGATATTGACAGTGCTATAGCAGGTGAACCAGTCTAATGGTGTGCTCTATGGCAGGTGAATCAGTCCGATCGTGTGCTATTGACAGTGCAATGGTAGGTGAATCAGTCGTATGGTGTGCTATTGACAGTGCTATAGCAGGTGAATCAGTCCCATGGTGTGCTATTGACAGTGCTATAGCAGGTGAATCAGTCCCATGGTGTGCTATTGACAGTGCTATGGCAGGTGAATCAGTCCCATGGTGTGATATTGACAGTGCTATAGCAGGTGAATCAGTCCTATGGTGTGCTATTGACAGTGCTATAGCAGGTGAATCAGTCCTATGGTGTGCTATTGATAGTGCTATAGCAGGTGAATCAGTCCTATGGTGTGCTATAGACAGTGCTATAGCAGGTGAATAAGTCATATGGTGTGCAATTGACAGTGCTATGGCAGGTGAATCAGTTCTCTTGTGTGATATTGACAGTGCTATAGCAGGTGAACTAGTCCAATGATGTGCTCTAGCAGGTGAATCAGTCCCATGGTATGCTATAGCAGGTGAATCAGTCCTATGGTGTGCTATTGACAGTGATATGGCAGGTGAATCAGTCCTATGGTGTGCTATAGCAGGTGAATCAGTCCCATGGTGTGCTATTGACAGTGCTATAGCAGGTGAATCAGTCCCATGGTGTGCTATTGACAGTGCTATAGCAGGTGAATCAGTCCTATGGTGTGCTATTGACAGTGCTATGGAAGGTGAACCAGTCCCATGGTGTGCTATTGACTGCTAGCAGGTGAATCAGTCCTATGGTGTGATATTGACAGTGCTACTGCAGGTGAATCAGTCCTATGGTTTGCTATTGACAGTGCTATAGCAGGTGAATCACTCCCAAGGTTTGCTATTGACAGTGCTATAGCAGGTGACTCAGTCCTATGGTGTGCTAATTGACAGTGCTATAGCAGTTGAATCAGTCCTCTGGTGCGTTATTGACAGTACTATAGCAGGTGAATCAGTCCTATGGTGTAATCTTGACAGTGCTATTGCAGGTGAATCAGTCCTATGGTGTGCTATTGACAGTGCTATAGCAGGTGAATCAGTCCCATGGTGTGCTATTGACAGTGCTATAGCAGGTGAATCAGTCCTATGGTGTGCTATTGACAGTGCTATAGCAGGTGAATCAGTCCCATGGTGTGCTATTGACAGTGCTATGGCAGGTGAATCAGTCCTATGGTGTGCTATTGACAGTGCTATGGCAGGTGAATCAGTCCTATGGTGTGCTATTGACAGTGCTATAGGAGGTGAATCAGTCTGATGGTGTGCTATAAGAATTTGTGATCTTCAATTTGAGCCCACATTTGGCTGTTTTGGGGCTTTTTTATATTTTTAGTTCATTATTAGTAAACTGGCAGCTATAAAAAAACAGCAGAATATGTCAACCTTTTCTGCCCAGTTTCTCAATATCTATATATTTCTCAGCTAAATAGTCAAGTTTTATAGAAACTAGAAGTTGTGATCTTTGATTTAAGCCTCCATTTGGCTGTTTTGGGGCTTCTTTGCCATTTTAGGGCATTATTAGTAAAGTGGCAGGTATAGTGTGCTGGCAGTTACAGATAAGCAGCAGAATATGTTTACGGTTTCTGGCCATTTTCTCAAACAATCAAGTTTCATTGAAACTATTAGTTGTGATATTCAACTTGAGTCCACATTTGGCTGTTTTGGGGCTTCTTTGCTATTTTAGGTTATTTTTAGTAAACTGGCAGTTATAGAAAAACAGGAAAATATGTCAACGGTTTCTGCCCAGTTTCTCAATATCTACACATTTCCCAGCTAAATAATCAAGTGTCATATAAACTAAAAATGTCATGAGAGTGGGGGAACTTGGTCACCAGTGGCGATTCTCCCCCATTCTCCGTGCAAACTTCCATGGACAGAGGGAGTGTAGCGCTACACTGTGCCCAGGGAAGAGCACTTATTCTCGGACGATTCTCCTTCCACTCTCGGTTCTTCCATAATTTTCGATTTTCCATTGAAATCCTCCAGAATATTCACGAGGAGAATGGTCAGATCATTAGGAACAGGGACTTGTGATATGCCAGCACTGAAAAGATGGTACTTGGCAGCTTCCTGTAATTTAAAGATATTCTCTAACTCAACCTATATCCCTAACCCTACCCCTGATCCTCCAGCTCCCGGTTTTTCTGTATTTCTAAATTTTCCAGCAAAATGTTCCAGAATTAAAGCAAGGAGAATGGCCTGAATATTAGGAACCATCTAAAGGGCTGTAATAGGACTGGAAAATGATCCGAAAATATTAAGAATAAAGAGAGAAAAAGTTCAAATGTAATATTTAAAAATTAACAAATTATAATAACTATTCAATTAACAAAAAAGCAATATACAAGCAACAACCCTAGCTCCAGCAGTTATATCAATACTAATACTGGCTCTAGCAGTTACACTAACCCTAACCCTAACCCTAGCTCCAGCAGTTACACCAACCCTAACCCTGACCGTCCAGCTCCGGGTGTTTCCATATCTCTCAATTTTCCAGCAAAATGGTCGAGAATTAACACAATGATAATATCCAGTTCAGTATGTAGAGCAATGTAGAACATATCAAGCCTGGAAAACAAGTAGACAATGATATAACAGTAATTCAACATTTTCTGAGAGTGGGGGGAACTTGGTCACCAGTGGCAATTCTCCCCCATTCTCCCTGCAAACTTCAGCATTTACTTAAATTCTGGCTCTGGTCATGTAACTCAATGGTGACCCAGGGAAGAGCACTTATTCTCGGATCCCTCATGCACAACTCTCCTTCCACACTCGGTTCTTCCATAATGTTCGATTTTCCATTGAAATCCTCCAGAATATTCACGAGGAATTTGGCCAGAATATTAGGAACAGCAAACAGGGCTATACCAGGACTGGAAAACTGTACAAAATTGTTAAGAATAAAGAGAGAAAAAGTACATATTTAATATAAACTATAAATAATGTAAAATATCTCTTCAATGAACAAAAATGCAACACACATGATAGTAACAACGTTCTTAACAGCACAGGAATAACAGAATTGTTTGATTTGGATGTTTCATGAAATTTAAAGGGATTTTCTCAACAATGGCATAAATAGCTAATTTTGTCAAAAAGTATAAAATTGAAAAGTAATAACGTAAAGTGCATTAAATGATCTCCCTAAACATTATGCTAACTTCAAATTACATTGCAATAGTCAAAAGGGTCTGGAACCCAATACCAACCCATGGGTGTCCTACTGGTGGCACATAGTGTGCCACTGGTGGCACATAATGTGCCACTTGTGACAAAGAGTCAACCTCAACAGAGTCTTCTTTCCCCGCTGATTCTGCCAAGCCTGTTCCCTTGGCTGTGGTTTTGTTAGATAGTAGGTAGGGACAGTGGGACTCTCGTTCATCCATTCATGCGCGTCACTAATTAGATGACGAGGGATTTGGCTACTGAGAAATCCCTTGCGGGGTCAATTCCGGGTTAGGTGGCCCGTCTACGTTGTCACCCAGTGACATGAATGATCGTGCGGAGCCAACATGCATAGTCTAGCAAGACTCACAACGATTTGGTAATCATTACGAGACCCCACTGCCCTCCCCGATCCGCGACCCACAAGGGCCCGGGGGAACCTTTTCCGCTCAGATGTATGATCACCTTATTTTCGACGACCCCGGACGTAGCACAATAACTAAGGGGCGTCTAGCCGGTATGGGTGTTAAGTCCGGCAAGGGTTGTAGACCCGGAGGACACACGTTACAGAGGAACGGACATGGACGAGGAGGGGGAGTCGGAGACTTAACCGCAGGGGAAGTCATCACGACACAGCTCCCGTCCAGCATGAGACCTCCAAAGAGGAACGGACACGGGCGGGAGGGAGAGGCGAAAGGCCCAACACAGGGTAATCCGCCCCAACCTGGCTCCCGCCCAGCACGAGACCTCCAAGCCCGGTTTATCTGCACACTCACCTTCTTTCGATAGCCCATCAGACGCATACAACAATAAAGAGCTATCTAGCCGGGTGGAAATACAGTCCAGCAGCCTGTTCTCTCGGCCCCTTTTCCGCATCACAAGGGTGGGTCCAGGTTCACCTCGTCCTGATAGCAGACCCTCCCTCGGGGTCGCACACCAGACTGCAGCTACTTCTACACCCTTCCCTATTAGGATCAGGCTGCTGCTCCTTGTCCCTAACGCTCAGAAGGAAGGGGGTGTGGTACCTTTTCCGCGCTGAGACGGTAATGAGATAAACTATATCAGCATTGCCGAACTTTGCTAGAATATCCAGGGAATATAATAGGGTTCGGCGGCTGACCAGTTTGGCAAAGGCGACACACCTGGCCACCCCCACCTCGAGCTCCTGCAGGATGTTGTTGTTGGATGCCGGCCACTTTCCTCTGGCTCCCACCGGGAAACCAAAGAATTGCACCTGGTCGGCACCCGTTAACTCCAGGATCTGCGGTTTCAATGGGCTATAGTAACTGATCTTTTCTGCCTCAGCCCTCTGCAGGGTGTCGTCAGCGTACTCAAATCTGATAGTTACATCGACCACCAGGGCTCTCCTCCCTTTCGAGAACACAAGGTCGGGTTTCCTAAGATCCCCAGTCTCATCCCTAAGGTGAGGTTCCTTGTGCACTATCCAACCTGCCCTTTCGGCTTCGAGGGCCAATAGATCACAAATCTTGTTGTGACGGGCAATTCTAGCCCCCTGAACGCTAGGACACTGCCCCAAGATATGTGAACAGGATTCCACTTCGGCACGGCACTGTCTGCAAGCCACAAGGTTACCCGCCCTACCTCTGCTGAGGCACTCTCTCGTCGGATACACGTTGGCCCTCAGTTGCAATGCAGCAATATAGTGGCGTTGCCGGAACCCACTATAATCCCTGATCCAAGCATTGCTGATCTTATCCTTCTTAAACAATTGTGCACCGACACCCTGGACAGGCAGCTTAGTCCATGCCAAGTACTCCTCCTGTCGCCAATCACACGGTCTTGGACATCTATTGACGGGGGGAACCGGCAGCTCCAGTGGGGCTTCCTCCTGCTCCGTGTGCGGTGGAGCAAGTCTCGGCATTCCTCTGGCACCGCCGCCCGCTTTAACCCATAGCCTTTGAAACTCGCGTTCGGCACCCATCTCCCACACCACGTTCCTAGTCACCTCATCCGTAGAGTTGACTATGCGGTGCAGCCGTCTTACCTGGATAGATGGCACTAGACTTGCCAACTTAATTAGGCCCAAACCACCGTCTTTTGGACCCGAGTATAGCAAGCCATTACAGGTGTATGCCGGAAGGTGCAACCAAGTCTTCACGGCTTTCCTGATAAGGCCATCAAGCGCTTTTAAGGCACCCTCCTTGCAATCGCAGTGATCCGCTAGATAGATGAGCCGCGGTATAGCATACCCGCTCAAGATTGACACCTTCTGAGTAGGTTTAAGGGGAGCCCTTCCAATCTTTCCAATCCAGTCCTGGAGCTGCTCGCCCAGTGTTGGCTCCCTGATCCCTTCCCAGGGATCGACCTTCGTACCCAAGTACTTGACCACCTCGCCTGGCCCAACCGTCTGGAGCTCCACGCCACCGATGCTCCAATTTTGGCAGTCATTCACAGTAAATGAGTCCTTGGTCGGTTTAATCATGAAGCCGTAACACTTCCTGGCTTGCACTGCGAGCCCGGTAAGCCTACAGAATGACTCCAGGATCCTGATATTGTCGACCATACCATCCCACCGAACTGCTCACCATCACGAGATCATCCGCAAAAGCGAGGGTGGACAGATTGGCTGTCCCCACCTTATATCCGCGTCCAAGAGACTCCAACGCATGGATTAGGGGATCCAGCGCCAGATTGAAAAGCAGGGGCGACATGGGATCGCCCTGCTTAACCCCTACCTTCATATCAATGAGAGGTGTCTCCTGACCATCAACATTGACCGAGGTCACGCAGTCCTCATAGGAATTCTGGATAATTCCCACCACATGACTGTCCACATTTCTCTGTTTTAGAGCACACAGGATATGCTCATGAGAGACGGAATCAAAGGCCTTCGCAAAGTCGACAAATACCACTGCAAGAGGGTTGCGCTCTTTTTTGCAGTGCCGGATGAGGTCTTGCAGAACCTTCAGGTTTTCCGAGCACCCGGGGGACGGGATGAACCCCCTCTGTCTAGGATTTAATGGGCAGGCCCGCGCCAGCCTCATCGTCATAATCCTAGAAAAGAGCCTTAAAATCATGGACCCTATTGTAATCGGTCTCCAGTTACCGATATCCAACAGTTCGGCTTGGTCCATGGATTTCGGGATTAGTATAGTCCGACCTGTTTTGAAGACCTTTGGAATGATTCCCGTACACAGCCAAGTGTTGAAGATCTCCGCCAACCTCTCGCCGCTGGGGTCCATCTCAACAATCTTCTGCTTATTGATCCTGTCTGGACCCGCTGCGGCTGAGTTTTTGACCCGGCTGATGTTTAGTCTAACTTCCTCAGCCGTTATCCAGGACTCGAAGGGACCGTTGTCCGCCTGCCCTGAGGATTTAAACTGGCCTAGCCCACCGAAAGTCGCTCTATTTTCCCACCTGTCCTTGAACACAGTGTGAACCTCTTCAAGCGGTACTCTACAGCGGATCTGTTCGGTTCCATCGAGGATTAGCGACGAAAGTTTTGAGGTGTTCCTCGCAAACATCTGCTGATATTTCGCGTATCTACCCCTTTTCATCGCCCTTGTCCGCATCCACGATCTCTCGGGCTGCCGTTCCGGAATCCTCTCCACCTGCTCTGCCCTCGGACGGGCCGCTCTTCGAGTTACCGCTCCTCCCGAATTCAGCATCTGGATCAGACTAGACGCGGAGGATTCGACCAGGGCAGTGACCTGGTCTGCGTCCCTCAGCCAGGCCGCGATCACCGGAATGTTTGCCTCCTGTTCCCCCGGCGTCTTCAATCCTTTTCCGGCCAAGTCCCTCAACCTTTCCTGTACTCCGGATCTTGGACGGGCGGTTCAGAGGCAACCTCAAGATCAACGGCATTGATCTCTGCCCGGCGACCGCAATCGGCTAGAAGCCGAATGTGCCTCCTTTATCACCCACCTGCTTCGCAGTCTTGGAGCCCAGTTCGCCAGCAATCAACAAGTTAATGTTCCTTTGCCCGGCGTACTTGGTTTCAAGCCTTTCTAGCGCTTCCGTCTCTTCAGTAGACCAGACCTTCCGAGAGTCCACCGCACTGGATCTGGCCGACCTCGCCGACGTGATCCTTTCCATATTCCTCCGCGTGACATGCGCATGCCGCTTATGTTGAGACAAGCCAACCTTTCTTGCGGCGCATCGGACACTCTTCGCAAGCCCACGGAAGTGACTCAATACGGTTCTCCTGCCGTCCCCTGCACTTTGGGGCATGACAGGAGATTGAGTGACTATTGTTGCTCGTCCTCCCACACTTGCGGCAGCAAAACACCAGCTGGATGGGATTGTGCCTAACCGCATAGTGCTTTACGGCTTGTGACACTCTCCCTAGGTGGATTTTACACAAATCACAGGAAATGTCAGGACACGGCAGCGTGATTCGGATTTCACCCATGCTACCCTCTCCCTCACCGACATTGGCCAGCTCCTCTACCGATAAGTTCAAGGGGGGCTCATCGTCAATGTCCTCAGTCTCCAGGGCTTCCGGCTCGCTCTCAGGCTCTACTGTTACCGCGGTCTCCAGCTCGTCTGCAGGTTCCTCTCTTCCTTCCGCATCATCAATCACATCCCCCAAGTGCGAATTGGTGAAGGTCAGGGATTCCAGCAGAGGAAAT
>CM060291.1:7847705-7880205 GCA_030684275.1 Acipenser oxyrinchus oxyrinchus | reverse complement strand
CTGCCCGGCGACGCGATGTGGTCGGGCCGCACTGAGGACAGTCCGGCCTGGTCGACAGTTGCGCCGGGAGCAAGGGGGGTCCCATGCTCCTCCACCGCCGCTAGCCACCGCCCGCCAAACCTCGCTGGGGAGGAGGAGCAGGAGGGGGGAAGAGGAAGACGGAGAGGGAGCGGGCGCGGCAGCAGTCTCTTTTCCCTCGGCCCAGGAAAGCGGCGCTTCTTTAGTTTCTTTAGTTTCTTTTCCTCCGCTTAGTAATATGCTTAAATAGAGTCGTCTCTCCTGATCTGAGGTCGTATTCGGAGGCTGCCCGCAGGCAAGGCCCACCCCAGCTTCAAGCCCCAAACCTCCGAGAGGGAAAGGAGGAGAAGGAGAGACGGAGAGAGAGCGCCGCCATGAGGCCCGGCCGCTCGGCGACCTTAGAGAGTTCCAGTGGCCCGAAGGGAGTGTTTCAGGGGGACGGCGCGCTACGGAGCCCGAACGTTGAGGCGGGCGGGGGAGTGGGAGAGCGTCCGAGAGGGCTGGGTCACACGTCTCCACCGACAGCCGCGTGGAGCGTTCCACGTCCGCCGCACCCCCCAACCTGATCCCGGGGGCAGCGCGGAGACTTTCCGCCGCACACAAGCGTGCGATTGATGTCAAAACGACCCTCAGACAGACGTAGCCCCGGGAGCGAACCCGGGGCCGCAAGGTGCGTTCAAAGTGTCAATGATCAATGTGTCCTGCAATTCACATTAATTCTCTCAGCTAGCTGCGTTCTTCATCGACGCACGAGCCAAGTGATCCACCGCCAAGAGTAGTCTTTGTGTTTGGTGTGTGTTTCTGCCGCTCTGACGCCATCCCACGCTGGGTCACCGACGGGGCCGGAAAAACAGTCGAAAACCAAGCGAGCAGAGTTTTGTCAAGCGGTTGGGGCGTGCGGCCAGGTGCTCGGAGGGGAAGATCCGCAGAGGATCTTCCACGGAGAGCAGGCAGGCGAATCTCGCTCCCAGGCGACCTCGCTAACCGTCAGCAAGCGGAGGCCGCGGGAAGCCACTAAGTCGTTAGACCTTCCGCCCGGAGGCGACAGGTACCTGGACAGGGGTTTTCGAGGGGACGGTGACCGAGCCCAAGCCGCCGGGCCCCACACGGGAGGAGGGATCGGGAGGCCGCCGCGCGCCTGCAGGCGGCGGCCGTCTCGACTTCAGCAGGAGGCGCCGAGAGTAGTCCGGGACTGCGTCGAGGGGCCGCGGTTCCGAGACCACTGCTGAACCCGCCCGCCCTCCGCCTGCCACGCACGTCGCTTTGAAGGGAACACGACGTGTCCAAGGGTGCTAATGCGAGACGGTTGGCGCGTGCTAAAGCGACGAGAGAGGGGCCCATCTTGCCGTTTCGCGGCCGGGTCAAGGTAAGGGCCGACGTGAGGAAGGGGTGACGGAGAGATGCCCTCCCACACCACCCCCGTGCCGCTGCACCAGAGCGCAGGTCAAAGGGTGGCCCGGGACAAGGGGCCGCAAGCCGGGCACGGAACGCTCTGAAGACTCCTGTTCTCCTGCTCGCGCCCCACCCGCCCACGGGCTGATGGCGCAGGGTGAAAGACCCACACGGGCGCGACGCGCGTCTGGGTCGGTCGTCCATTAATGATCCTTCCACAAGTTCACCTACGGAAACCTTGTTACGACTTTTACTTCCTCTAGATAGTAAAGTTTGATCATCTTCTCGGTGCTCTGCCAGGGACGCGCGAGCAACCCTGGCGGGGCCGATCTGAGGACCTCACTAAACCATCCAATCGGTAGTAGTGATGGGCGGTGTGTACAAAGGGCAGGGACTTAATCAACGCGAGCTGATGACCCGCACTTACTGGGAATTCCTCGTTCATGGGAAAGAATTTCAATCCCCGATCTCTAACACGCATGGGGTTCAACGGGTTACCCACACCTGTCGGCAAAGGGTAGGCAGACGCTGAGCCATGCAGTGTAGCGTGCGTGCAGCCCCGGACATCTAAGAGCATCACAGACCTGTTATTGCTCCATCTCGTGTGGCTGAGAGCCACCAGTCCCTCTAAGAAGTTGGCACCGACCGCATGGGGTCGCATAACTAGTTAGCATGCCGGAGTCTCGTTCGTTATCAGAATTAACCAACTAACAACGGCCATGCACCACCACCCACAGAATAGAGAAAGAGCTATCAATCTGTCAATCCTTTCCGTGTCCGGGCCGGGTGAGGTTCCCCGTGTTGAGTCAAATTAAGCCGCAGGCTCCACTTCTGGTCGTGCCCTTCCGTCAATTCCTTTAAGTTTCATCTTTGCAACAATACACCCCCCGGAACCCAAACACTTTGGTTTCCCGGAGGCTGCTCGGCGGGTCATGGGAATAACGCCGCTGGATAGCTAGTCGGCATCGTTTATGGTCGGAACTACAACGGTATCTGATCGTCTTCGAACCTCCAACTTTCGTTCTTGATTAACCCTTTGCGGTCCTTTGTCGGACTGGGTCCGACATTGCAATTATTCCCACCAGGTCCTTTGTCGGACCCTGTCCGACATCATTTTAAAATGCAAAACGCAAAAAGTCGGTTTTCAACGGAAAAGCCGAGAAAACCATTCAATGGCCGAGTGGGAACGAAAGCGCCGAGACAAGCTGATAAAAAAAAAAAAAAAGGCGATCTCATTAATAGTCATACTAGCCCCTTCTTCAGATGGGGCGGTCGATGGAAACAACCTGGGAGTACAGTATCAGCTACAGAGACTATCACGGACATTTGCAGAGCTTTTTGAGATGTTATAGCAATAAAATAATGACTTGGATTGTATTATTGAGGAGTTTGGTGATAAAACGAAGTCATCAGGAGACGATTGATCGGTATGTACGACTATTATTATTATTATTTTTATTTGGTAGCATATGTGAAAGCGATAGCAAACAAAAGGGTGGGGCGGGGCTGGAGATCCCTAGTGAGTGCTTTGTTGATATGCAGGGCCATTTAAACCTGTTTGACTGTGAAAAAAATACTTTTAAACAGCGTCTAAAATTAACTGCGTGTGTAAAAATTAATTAGACCTGGCGAGCCTGACGAGAATTAATAAATGGACCGCAAAGGGTTAATGAAAACATTCTGGCAAATGCCGATTCAGACAGCCTCTAGCGGCACAATACGAATGCCCCCAGCCGTCCCTCTCAATCATGGCCCCGGGTTCGGGAAACCCACAAAACAGAACTGGAGTCCTATTCCATTGTTCCTAGCTGAAGTATTCAGGTGAGTAGCCTGCTTTGAATACTCAAATGTTTTCAAAGTAAACGCTTCGGACCCCGCGGGACACTCAGCTAAGAGCATCGAGGGGGCGCCGAGAGGCAGGGGCGCCGAGAGGCAGGGCTGAGACGGTGTAGCTTCGCCGCGGGCGGACCGCCAGCTCGATCCCAAGATCCAACTACAAGCTTTTTAACTGCAGCAACTTTAATACGCTATTGGAGCTGGAATTACCGCGGCTGCTGGCACCAGACTTGCCTTCCAATGGATCCTCGTTAAAGGATTTAAAGTGTACTCATTCCATTTACAGGGCCTCGAAAGAGTCCTGTATTGTTATTTTTCGTCATTACCTCCCCGGGTCGGGAGTGGGTAATTTGCGTGCCTGCTGCCTTCCTTGGATGTGGTAGCCGTTTCTCAGGCTCCCTCTCCGGAATCGAACCCTGATTCCCCTTTACCCGTGATCACCATAGTGGGCACAGAAAATACCATCTAATGAGTCGACGCCGCCGCCAGGGACGTGCGATCGGCTCAAGGTTATCCAGAGTCACCAAAAGCGGCCGAGCATGCCCTGTTAGGTTTTTGATCTGATAAATGCACGATCCCCGGACCCCCTGGGAAGAGGGGAGGGGGTCAGCGCTCGTCGGCATGTATTACCTCTAGAATTACCACAGTTATCCAAGTAACGTTGGAGCGATCAAAGGAGCCGTAACTGATTTAATGAGCCTTTTGCAGTTTCACTGTACAAGCCAGTGTGTACTTAGACATGCATGGCTTAATCTTTGAGACAAGCTTATGCTACTGGCAGGATCAACCAGGTAGCCGCGCCTTTCTGGAGGATGGTGGAACAAGCGCGATCCGACCCCAGTTCCCCAAAACGCCAGCCCGCTGACCGCTGCGGCCGATCGGACGGAGCGCCCGAACGGGGGGCGCCCGAATGGGGAGTGCCCGAACGGGGAGCTCCCGAACGCGAAGCACCCGGAGCGAGAAGCAGATGGGGAGCGCAGGAGGAAGGAACACGACAGAGGGGCTCGAGCACGGCGGGTGCGACGCACGTCACGGAACCGTCAAAGGCTAAGCGGTACGGGGACCGCAGACCCGCCAGCGAAAGCGCTTTCAGCTCCGGGAAAGACGCGCACAACGGGGATGAGACCCGCCGGTCCTCCCCAGGCTCGAGCCAAACCACTCGATGGAAGGGGCTCCCGGCTTCTCGACCTCGCCGAAAGGTCGGCGTCCCTCCCCAGACTTCTGGGAAGGAAGGAAACCCTGAACACCGCACAGGACCGCCAACGCGAACAAAGGCACCAGCGACGGCGTGCGGCATCCGAGCGGCTCGCCAAATATTCCCTGGCACCTCCCCAGCACACGCACGGGCCTCAGCGACCCCGCGGGGTCCCAGCGGCTCATCAAATGGTCCCTTGCCCCTCCCAAGCGCGCACACAGGGCCAAGCGACCCAACGCGGGTTCCCAGCGGCTGGCAAATGGTCCCTGTCACTTCCCCAGCATGCGCACGGGCCCCAGCGACTTCGCGCGTGGTCCAAGCGGCTCACCAAATGGTCCCTGGCACCTCCCCAGCACACGCACGGGCCCCAGCGACCCCGCGCGGGGTCCAAGCGGCTCGCCAAACGATCCCTGGTACCTCCCCAGCACGCGAACTGGGCCCAGCGACCCCGCGCGGGGATCCAGCAGCTCGAAAATGGTCCCTGGCATATCCCCAGCATGTGGACTGGGCCCAGCGACCCAGCACGGGGTCCCAGCGGCTCAGAAAACGGTCCCTGGCACATACCTAGCACGCGCACGGGCATCAGCAACCCCAGGCAGGGTCCGAGCGGCTCGCCATACGGTCCCTGGCACCTCCCCAGCACGCGCACTGGGCCCAGTGACCCCGCGCGGGGTCCCAGCGGCACGCCAAACTGTCCCTGGTACCTCCCCAGCAACACGTACGGGTCCCAGCGACCCCGTGCGAGGTCCCAGTGGCTCGCCAAATGGTCCCTGGCACCTCCCCAGCACGCGCACGGGGCCCAGCGGCTCGTCAAATGGTCCCTGTAGGCGCAAAACAATTAC
This sequence comes from Acipenser oxyrinchus oxyrinchus, assembly GCA_030684275.1. Lineage (NCBI taxonomy): Eukaryota > Metazoa > Chordata > Actinopteri > Acipenseriformes > Acipenseridae > Acipenser > Acipenser oxyrinchus. Next base: position 7,874,922 of record CM060291.1, on the reverse strand, counting down.
ATCCCAAAGGTAGACAAATCTAAATCTAAAACAAAATGGCCAAAATGGTTTAATAGATCAATTAAAAAAAAAATTCTGAGAAAAAAGGCACTTTACAGAGTGTTTAAAAGGGACCAAAAGCAAAGTACACAGAAAGAGTACTTGGAACTGCAAACACAAGTCAAAAAGGAAGTTAGAAAGGACAAGAGAGAGATAGAAATCAATATTGCTAAAGGGGCTTAAACCAATTCCAAAATGTTTTTCCAATATTATAACAGCAAGAGAAAATTCAAAGAGGAGGTTAAATGTCTAAAAGACACAAATGGCAAAATCATAGATGAAGAAAAAAAAAAATAGCAAATATATTAAATGATTACTTTTCACAGGTTTTTACAAAGGAAGACACGGACAACATACCCCACATGTTGACCTGTTCCTATCCAATTTTAAATAACTTTAGCATAACAGAGGCAGAAGTGTTAAAGGGACTTGGAGCTCTTAAAATAAACAAATCCCCCGGGCCGGATGAGATCCTCCCAATAGTACTCAAAGAAATGAAAGAAGTTATTTACAAACCGCTAACCAAGATCATGCAACAGTCTCTTGACACAGGGGTTGTACCGACAGACTGGAAAATAGCAAACGTAATACCGATCCACAAAAAGGGAGACAAAACCGAACCAGGTAACTACAGACCAATAAGCCTGACTTCTATTATATGTAAACTTATGGAAACTATAATAAGATCCAAAATGGAAATTTACCTATATGGTAACAATATCCTGGGAGACAGCTAGCATGGTTTTAGGAAAGGGAGATCGTGTCTAACTAACCTACTTGACTTTTTTGAGGATGCAACATTGAAAATGGATAATTGCAAAGCATACGACATGGTTTATTTAGATTTCCAGAAAGCTTTTGACAAAGTCCCGCATAAAAGATTAATTCTCAAACTGGTCGCAGTAGGGATTCAAGGAAATGCATGCACATGGATTAGGGAGTGGTTAACATGTAGAAAACAGAAAGTACTGATTAGAGGAGAAACCTCAAAATGGAGCAAGGCAACCAGTGGTATACCACAGGAATCCGTATTAGGTCCTCTGCTATTCCTAATCTACATTAATGATTTAGATTCTGGTATAGTAAGCAAACTCGTTAAATTTGCAGACAACACAAAAATGGGAGGAGTGGCAAACACTGTTGCAGCAGCAAAGGTCATTCAAAATGATCTAGACAGCATTCACAACTGGGCAGACACATGGCAAATGAAATTTAATAGAGAAAAGTGTAAAGTATTGCATGCAGGCAATAAAAATGTGCATTATAAATATCATATGGGAGATACTGAAATTGAAGAAGGGAACTATGAAAAAGACCTAGGAGTTTATGTTGACTCAGAAATGTCTTCCTCTAGACAATGTGGGGAAGCTATAAAAAAAGGCTAACAAGATGCTCGGATATATTGTGAGGAGTGTTGAATTTAAATCAAGGGAAGTAATGTTAAAACTTTACAATGCATTAGTAAGACTTCACCTAGAATATTGTGTTCAGTTCTGGTCACCTCGTTACAAAAAGGATATTGCTGCTCTAGAAAGAGTGCAAAGAAGAGCAACCAGAATTATCCCGGGTTTAAAAGGCATGTCATATGCAGACAGCCTAAAAGAATTGAATCTAATCAGTCTTGAACAAAGAAGACTACGTGGCGATCTGATTAAAACATTCAAAATTCTAAAAGGTATAGACAATATCGACCCAGGGGACTTCTTTGACCTGAAAAAAGAAACAAGGACCAGGGGTCACAAATGGAGATTAGATAAAGGTGCATTCAGAACAGAAAATAGGAGGCACTTTTTTACACAGAGAATTGTGAGGGTCTGGAAGCAACTCCCCAGTAATGTTGTTGAAGCTGACACCCTGGGATCCTTCAAGAAGCTGCTTGATGAGATTTTGGGATCAATAAGCTACTAACAACCAAATGAGCAAGATGGGATGAATGGCCTCCTCACGTTTGTAAACTTTCTTATGTTCTTATGTTCTTATGTCCCCAGCACGCGCACGGGCCCCAGCGACCCCGCGCGGTGTTCCCGAGGCTCGCCAAATGGTCCCTGGCACCTTCCCAGCACGCCGCGACGATCCCGAAGCGACCCCCGCGGGTAACAACACCTGGAAAATGGTCCCTGGCACTTCCCCAGCACGCGCACAGGCCCCAGTGACTTTGCGCGTAGTCCCAGCGGCTCATCAAATGGTCCCTGGACCCTCTCCAGCGCACGGACTGGGCCCAGCGACCCCACGCGGGGTCCCAGCGCCTCGCCAAACGATCCCTGGTACCTCCTCAGCACGCGCACTGGGCCCAGCGACCCCGTGCGGGGATCCAGCAGCTCGAAAATGGTCCCTGGCATATCCCCAGCACGCAAACGCGCCCCAGCGACTTCACGCGGTCCCAGTGGCTCGCCAAACGATCCCTGGTACCTCCCCAGCATGCGCACTGGATCCAGCGACCCAGAGCGGGGTCCCAGCGGCTCGGCAAACGGTCCCTGGCACCTACCCAGCACGCGCATGGGCATCAGCAACCCCGGGCAGGGTCCCAGTGGCTCACCAAACGGTCCCTGGCACCTCCGCAGCACACGTACGGGTCGCAGCGTCCCCGCGCGGTGTCCCAGTGGCTCGCCAAACGGTCGCTGGCACCTCCCCAGCACGCACACGGGGCACAGCGGCTTGCCAAACGGTCCATGCCACCTCCCCAGCAAGCGCACGTTCACCAGCGACCCCACGCGGCATCCCAACGGCTTGCCAAATGGTCCCTGGCGCCTCCCCAGCACGCGCACGGGGCCCAGCGATCCCCCGCGGGGTCCCACCAGCTCGCCAAACGGTCCCTGGCACCTCACCAACACGAGCACGGGCCCCAGCGACCCCATGGGGGTTCCCTTCGGCTCGTGAAATGGTCCCTGGTACCTCCCCAGCGCAAGCACTGGGCCCAGCAACCCCACCCGGGGTTCCAGCGGCTGACAAATGGTCCCTGTCACTTCCCCAGCATGCGCACGGGCCCCAACGACTTTGCGCATGGTCCCAGCGGCTCACCAAATGGTTCCTGGCCATTCCCCAGCACGTGCACGGGCCCCAGCGATTTCGCGCGTGGTCCCAACGGCTCACCAAATGATCCCTGGCCCCTCCCAAGCGTGCGCAAGGTGCCCAGCGACCCCGCGCGAGGTCCCAGCGGCTCACCAAATGATCCCTGGTACCTCCCCAGCACGCGCACTGGGCCCAGCGACCCCTCGCGGGGATCCAGCGGCTCGAAAATGGTCCCTAGCATATCCCCAGAGCGCGCACACGCCCCAGCGACTTTGCGCGAGGTCCCAGCGGCTCGGCAAATGGTCCCTGGCCCCTTCCCAGCGCGTGCACTGGGCTCAGCGACCCCGCGCGGGGTCCCAGCGGGTCGACAAACGGTCCCTGGCACCTCCCCAGCACTCGCACGGGTCTCAGCAACCACGCGCGGGGTCCTAGCGGCACGCCAAACGGTCCCTGGCACCTCCCCAGCACGCGCACGTGCCCAGCGACCCTGCGGGGTCCCAGCGAGCGCCAAACGGTCCCTGGCACCTCCCCAGCACGCCAAGACTTGCCCCAGCGACCCCGCGCGGGGTCTCAGCGGCTCGCCAACTGGTCCCTGGCCAATCCCCAGCACGCGCACGGGACCCAGCGACTCCGCGTGGGGTCCCAGAGGCTCACCAAACGGTCCCTGGCACCTCCCCAGCACAAGCACGAGCCCCAGCAACCCCTTACGGGGTCCCAGTGGCTCACCAAATGGTCCCTGGCCCCTCCCAAGCGCACACACGGGGCCCAGCAACCCCGCGCGGGATCCCAGCTGCTCACCCAATTGTCCCTGGCACCTCCCAAGCGCGCACAAGGGGCTCAGCGACTTCGCGCGTAGTCCCAGCGGCTCGCCAAACTGTCCCTGGCACATCCCCAGCACGTGCACGGGCCCCAGCGACCACACACGGGGACCCAGCGGCACGCCAAACTGTTCCTGGCACCTCCCCAGCACGTGCACGGGCCCCAGCGACCACACATGGGGTTCCATGGCTCGCAAATGGTCCCTGGCATATCCCCAGCACGCGCACGCGCCCCAGCGACTTCGCGCGGTCCCAGCGGCTCGCCAAATGGTCCCTGGCCCCTCCCCAGCACGCGCACGGGCTCCAGCGACCACACACGATCCCTGGTACCTCCCCAGCACGTGGATTGGGCCCAGCGACCCCGCGTGGAGTCCCAGCGGCTCGGCAAACGGTCCCTGGCACCTACCCAGCACACGCATGGACATCAGCAACCCCAGGCAGGGTCCCAGCGTCTCGCCAAATGGTCCCTGGCACCTCCCCAGAAGGTGCACATGGCCCAGCGACCCCACACAGGGTCCCAAGGCATGGCAAATGGTCCCTGGCACTTCCCCAGCACGCGTACTGGCCCCAGCGACTTCGCGTGTGGTCCAAGCGGCTCACCAAATGGTACCTGGCCCCTTCCCAGCGCTCGCATTGGGCCCAGCGACCCCGCGCAGGGTCCCAGCGGCTCGCCAAATGGGCCTAGTGCGATCCCTGGTACCTCCCCAGCATGCGCACGGGACCCAGCGACCACACACGGGGTCCCAGCGGCACGCCAAACAGTCCCTGACACCTCCCCAGCACGAGCACGGGGCCCAGCGACCCCGCGCAATGTTCCCGCGGCTCGCCAAATGGTCCCTGGCACCTCCCCAGCATGCGCACGGGCCGCAGCGACCACGCAAGGGGTCACAGCTGCTCGTCAAATGGTCCCTGGCGCCCCCCCAGCGCGCGCACGGGCCCAAGCGACCCCGCACGGGGTCACAGTTGCTCGTCAAATGGTCCCTGGCGCCCCTCCAGCGCGCGCACGGGCCCAAGCGACCACACACGGGGTCCCAGCTGCTCACGAAATGGTCCCTGGCACCTCACCAGCATGCGCACGTGCCCCAGCGACTACACACGGGGATCCAGCAGCTCGCAAATGGTCCCTGGCATATCCCCAGCATGCGCACGCGCCCCAGCGACCCCGCGTGGGGTCCCAGCGGCACCCCAAACTGTCATAAGAACATAAGAACATAAGAACATAAGAACATAAGAACATAAGAAAATTTACAAACGAGAGGAGGCCATTCGGCCCATCTTGCTCGTTTGGTTGTTAGTAGCTTATTGATCCCAGAATCTCATCAAGCAGCTTCTTGAAGGATCCCAGGGTGTCAGCTTCAACAGCATTACTGGGAGTTGGTTCCAGACCCTCACAATTCTTTGTGTAAAAAAGTGCCTCCTATTTTCTGTTCTGAATGCCCCTTTATCTAATCTCCATTTGTGACCCCTGGTCCTTGTTTCTTTTTTCAGGTCAAAGAAGTCCCCTGGGTTGACATTGTCTATACCTTTTAGGATTTTGAATGTTTGAATCAGATCACCACGTAGTCTTCTTTGTTCAAGACTGAATAGATTCAATTCTTTTAGCCTGTCTGCATACGACATGCCTTTTAAACCGGGATAATTCTGGTTGCTCTTCTTTGCACTCTTTCTAGAGCAGCAATATCCTTTTTGTAACGAGGTGACCAGAACTGAACACAATATTCTAGGTGAGGTCTTACTAATGCATTGTAGAGTTTTAACATTACTTCCCTTGATTTAAATTCAACACTTCTCACAATATATCCAAGCATCTTGTTAGCCTTTTTTATAGTTTCCCCACATTGTCTAGATGAAGACATTTCTGAGTCAACATAAACTCCTAGGTCTTTTTCATAGATCCCTTCTTCAATTTCACTATCTCCCATGTGATATTTATAATGCACATTTTTATTGCCCGCATGCAATACTTTACACTTTTCTCTATTAAATTTCATTTGCCATGTGTCTGCCCAATTCTGAATGCCGTCTAGATCATTTTGAATATCCTTTGCTGCTGCAACAGTGTTTGCCACTCCTCCTATTTTTGTGTCGCCTGCAAATTTAACAAGTTTGCTTACTATACCAGAATCTAAATCATTAATATAGATTAGGAATAGCAGAGGACCTAATACTGATCTCTGTGGTACACCACTGGTTACCTCACTCCATTTTGAGGTTTCTCCTCTAATCAGTACTTTCTGTTTTCTACCTGTTAACCACTCCCTAATCCATGTGCATGCATTTCCTTGAATCCCTACTGCGTTCAGTTTGAGAATTAATCTTTTATGCGGGATTTTGTCAAAAGCTTTCTGGAAATCTAAATAAACCATGTCGTATGCTTTGCAGTTATCCATTTTCAATGTTGCATCCTCAAAAAAGTCAATTAGGTTAGTTAGACACGATCTCCCTTTCCTAAAACCATGCTGGCTGTCTCCCAGGATATTGTTACCATATAGGTAAATTTCCATTTTGGATCTTATTATAGTTTCCATAAGTTTACATATAATAGAAGTCAGGCTTATTGGTCTGTAGTTACCTGGTTCGGTTTTGTCTCCCTTTTTGTGGATCGGTATTATGTTTGCTATTTTCCAGTCTGTCGGTACAACCCCTGTGTCAAGAGACTGTTGCATGATCTTGGTTAGCGGTTTGTAAATAACTTCTTTCATTTCTTTGAGTACTATTGGTACTCCCTGGTAGATCCCCAGCACACGTACGGGCCCAGCGATCCCGCGCGGGGTTCCAGTGGCTCTCCAAACAGTCCCTGTCACCTCCCCAGCACGCGCACGGGGCCCAGCGGCTTGCCAAACGGTCCCTGGCACCTGCCTAGCGCGCACGTTCACCAGCAACCCCACGCGGGATCCCAACGGCTCGCCAAATGGTCCCTGGCGCCTCCCCAGCATGCGCACAGGCCCTAGCGACCCGCACGGGGGTCCAGGCTGCTCGCCAAATGGTCCCTGGTGCATCCCCAGCCTGCACACGGGCCCTAGCGACCCCGCGAGGGGTCCCTGCGGCTCGCCAAATGGTCCCTGGCACCTCCCCAGCACGCGCACTGGAATCAGCGACCCCGCGCGGGATCCAAGCGGCACGCCAAACGGTCCCTGGCACCTCCCCAGCACGCGCACTGGGCCCAGTGACCACGCGTGGGGTCCCAGTGGCACGCCAAACAGTCCCTGGTAGCTCCCCAGCACACTTACGGGGCGCAGTGACCCCGCGCGGGGACCTAGTGGCTCACCAAACAGTCCCTGGCACCTTCCCAGCACGCGTACAGGGCCAGCGGCTCCCCAAATGGTCCCTGGCCCATCCCCAGCACGCGCACGGGACCCAGCAACCCCGCGCTGGGTCCCAGTGGCTTGCCAAACGGTCACTGGCACCTTCCCAGCAGCGCAGACGGGCCCCAGCGACCTTTGCGGGTCCCAGCGGCTAGCCAAATGGTCCCTGGTTTCTCCCAAGCGCACGCACTTTACACAGCAACCCCGCGCGGGATCCCAGTGGCTCACCAAATGGTCCCTGGCCGCTCCCAAGCGCGCACACGGGGCCCAGCGACCCAGCGCGGGGTCCCAGCGGCTCGCCAAATGGTCCCTGGCACCTCACCAGCGCGCGCACGGGGCCCAGAGAACCTGCGCGGGATCACAGCGGCTCACCAAATGGTCCCTGGCCCCTCCCAAACGCACACACGGGACCCAGTTACCCTGCGCAGGGTCCCAGCGGCTCGCCAAATGGTCCACCTCACCTCCCCAGCGCGCGCACGGGCCCCAGATACCCCGCGCGGGGTCCCAGCGCCTTGCAAATGGTCCCTGGCACCTCCCCAGCGCGCACACGGACCCAGCTACCCCGCGCGGGGTCCCAGCGGCTTGCCAAAATGTCTGTGGCACCTCCCCAGTGCACGCACTGGGCCCAGCAAGCGCACGTGGGGTACGAGCGGCTCACCAAACGATCCCTGGTACCTCCCCAGCACGCGCACTGGGCCCAGCGACCCCGCGCGGGGTCCCAGTGGCTCGCAAATAGTCCCTGGTACATCCCCATCGCGCACACGGTCCCCAGCAACTTCGCGTGGGGTCCCATCTGCTCGCCAAAAGGTCCTTGGCACCTCCCCAGCACGCGCATGGGGCACAGCGACTCCGCGCGGGGTTCCAGCGCCTTGCCAAACGGTCCCTGGCACCTCACCAGCACATGCACGGGCCCCAGTGACCCCGCGCCGGATCCCAGCGGCTCGCCAAACGGTCCCTGGCAACTCCCCAGCACGCATCGGGCCTCAGCGACCCGCGTGGGGTCACAGCGGAACGCCAAACGGTCCCTGGCACCTCCCCAGCGCACGGACTGGGCCCAGCGACCCCACACGGGGTCCCAGCGGCTCGCAAAAGGAGCATGGCACTTCCCCAGTGCGTGGACGGACCACAGCGACCCTGCACCATATCCCAGCTGCTCGCCAAATGGCCCCTGGCGCCTAACCAGCGCGCGCACAGGCCCCAGTGACCCCGCATGGGGTCCCAGCTGCTGGCCAATGGTCCCTGGCACATCACCAGCACGCACACGGGACCCAGCAACCCAGCGCGGGGTCCCAGCGGCTCGCCAAACGGTCCCTGGCACCTCCCCAGCACGAGCACGGGCCCCAGCGACCACGTGCGGGGTCCCAGCAGCACGCCAAACGGTCCCTGGCACCTCCCCAGCACGTGCACGGGGACCAGCGCCCCCTCGGGGTGTCCAATGGTCCCTGGCCCATCCCCAGGACGTGCACGGGACCCAGCAACACCGCGCGGGGTCCCAGAGGCTCGCCAAATGGTCCCTGGCACCTTCCCAGCACGCCCAAGGGCCCCAGCGAACCCTTACGGGGTCCCAGCGGCTCGCCAAATGGTCCCTGGTTCCTCCCCAGCACACGCACTTGGCCCAGCGAACCCGCGCGGGATCCCAGCGGCTCACCAAATGGTCCCTGGCACCTCCCAGCGCGCACACGGGCCCAGCGACCCCGCACGGGATCCCAGCGGCTCACCAAATGGTCCCTGGCACCTCCCAAACGCGCACACGGGGCCCAGCTACCCCGCGCGGGGTCCCAGCGGCTCGGCAAATGGTCCCTGCACCTCCCCAGCGCGCACACGGGCCACAGCGATCCCGCGCATGGTCCCTGCGGCTCGCCAAACTGTCCCTGGCACCTCCCCAGGATGCACACGGGCCCCAGCGACCTTGTATGGGGTCCCAGCGGCTCGCAAATGGTCCCTGGCACTTCCCCAGTGCGCGCACGGACCCCAGCGACTCTGCACGGGATCCCAGCGGTTCGCCAAGCGGTCCGTAGCACCTCCCCAGCACGCGCACGGAGCCCAGCGACCCCGCGCGGGGTCCCAGTGGCTTGCCAAAAGGTGCCTGGCACCTCCAAAGCACGCGCACAAGCCCCAGCGACCTCGCGTGGGGTCCCAGCGGCTTGCCAAAATGTCCCTGGCACCTCCCCAGCGCGCACACTGGGCAGAGGGAGCGCACGCGGGGTACGAGCGGCTCGCCAAATAGTCCCTGGCACCTCCCCAGCAAGTGCACGGGCCCCAGCGACCCCGCGCGGGGTCCCAGCGGCTCGCCAAACGATCCCTGGTACCTCCTCAGCACGCGCACTGGGCCCAGCGACCTAGTGGCTCGCAAATAGTACCTGGTACATCCGCATCGCGCACACGTTCCCCAACGACTTCGCGTGGGGTTCCAGCGGCTCGCCAAATGGTCCGTGGCCCCTCCCCAGCATGCGTACGGGGCCCAGAGACCCAGCGCGGGGTTCCAGCGGCTCGCCAAAAAGTCCATGGCTCCTCCCCAGCATGCGCAAGGTGTCCATCAACCCCTCACGGGGTCCCAGCTGCTCGCCAAAAGTTCCTTGGCACCTCCCCAGCGCACACACGGGGCACAGCGACTCCGCGCGGGGTTCAAGCGGCTCGCCAAATAGTCCCTGGCACCTCACCAGGACACGCACGGGCCCCAGAGAGCCAGTGCGGGGTCCCAGCGGCTCGCAAAAGGACCCTGGCACTTCCCCAGCGCGCGCACGGGCCCCAGCGACCACGCGCGGGATCCCAGAAGCTCACCAAACGGTCCCTGGCACCTCCCCAGCGCACGCACTGGGCCCAGCGACCCACGCGGGGTCCCAGCAGCTCGCAAAAGGACTCTGGCACTTCCCCAGTGCGCGCACGGACCCCAGCGACTTTGCACGGGGTCCCAGCGGTTCGCAAAATGATCCCTAGTACCTCCCCAGCACGCGCACTGGAACCAGCGATCCCGCGAGGGTCCCACCCGCTCGCCAAACGGTCCCTGGCACCTGCCCTCAGCACGCACGCGGGTGCGACCGCACGGGGTCGCCGAAGCCCGGCACGCAGTCCCTGGCACCTCTCCAGCGCGCCTACGGGACCCAGCGACCCTGCGCAGTGTCCCAGCGGCTCGCCAAATGATCCCTGACACCTCCCCAGCGCGCCTACGGGCCTCAGCAACCTGGCACGGGGTCCCAGCGGCTCGCCAAATGGTCCCTGGCATCTCCCCAGCACGTGCATGGGCCCCAACGACCCCGCGTAGGGTCACAGCTGCTCGCTAAATGGTCCCTGGTGCCGCCACAGCGTGCGCACGGACCACAGCGACCCAGCGTGGGGTCCCAGCTGCTCGCAATACGGTCCCTGTCGCATCCCCAGTGCTCGCACGGGCCCAGCGACCCGCGCGGGTCCTAGCGGCTCGCCAAACGGTCCCTGGCACCTCCCTAGTGCGCCTACGGGCACCAGCGACCCAGCGCAGGTTCCCAGCGGCTCGCTAAACGGTCCCTGGTGCCTCCACAGCATGAGAACGGGCACCAGCGACCCTGCGTGGGGTCCCAGCGGCTCGCCAAACGGTCCCTCTCGCCTCCCAGTGCGCACACGGGCCCAAGCGACTTCGTGCGGGGTCCCAACGGATTGCCAAAAGGTCCCTGGCACCTACCCAAGCGCGCGCAAGGGTCCCAGCGACCCCACGCAGGGTCCCAGCGGATCACCAAACGGTCCCTTGTGCCTCCACAGCGCGGGCACGGGCCCCAGCGACCCCGCGCGGGTGTCCCAGCGTCTCGCCAAATGGTACCTGGCACCTCCCCAGCGTGCGCACGGGCTCAGGCGACATCGCGTGGGGTCCCAGCGGCTCGCCAAACAGTCCCTGGCACCTCACTATCACGTGCACGGTGCCCAGCGACCCTGCGCGGGGTACCAGTGGGTCGCCAAATGGTCCCTGGGACCTCCCCAGCGTGCACCGGGCCCAGGCGACCCGCGTGGTGTCCCAGCGGCTCGCCAAACGGTCCCTGGCACCTCCCAGCGAGCACATGGTGCCCAGCGACCCTGCGCGGGGTCCCAGCGGCTCGCCAAATGGTCCCTGGCACCTCCCCAGCGCGCACAGGCCCAGGCGACCCGAGTGGGGTCCCAGAGGCTCGCCAAATGGTCCCTGGCACCTCCCAGCGAGCGCACGGGCACCAGCGAACCCGCGGGGTCCCAGCGGCTCGTCAAACGGTCCCTGGCACCTCCCCAGCATGCGCACGGGCCCAGCGACCCGCGCGGGGTCCCAGCGCTCGCCAAATGGTCCCTGGCACCTCCCAGCACGCGCACGGGCCGAGCGACCCTGCGCGGGGTCTAAGTGGCTCGCCAAATGGTCCCTGGCACCTCCCAGTGTACGCACTAGGCCCAGCGACCCTGCGTAGGGTCCCAGCGGCTCGCCAACTGGTCCCTGGCACCTCCCCAGCGCGCACGGGCACCAGCGACCGCGCGCGGGGTCCCAGCGGCTCGCCAAATGCTCCCTGGCCCCTCCCCAGCGCACGCACGGGCCCAGCGACCCGCACGGGGTCCCAGCGGCTCGCCAAATGGTCCCTGGCACCTCCCCAGAGCGCGCACGGGCCCAGCGACCCTGCGGGGTCCCAGCGGCTCGCCAAATGGTCCCTGGCACCTCCCCAGCGCGCACGGGCCCAGCGACCCAGCGTGGGGTCCCAGCGGCTCGCCAAATGGTCCCTGGCCCCTACCCAGCACGCGCACGGGCCCCAGCGACCCCGCGGGGTCCCAGCGGCTCGCCAAATGGTCCCTGGCACCTCCCCAGCGCGCACGGGCCCAGCGACCCTGCGTGGGGTCCCAGCGGCTCGCAAATGGTCCCTGGCACCTCCCCAGCGCACGCACGGCCCCAGCGACCCGCGCAGGGTCCCAGCGGCTCGCCAAATGGTCCCTGGCACCTCCCCAGCGCGCACGGGCCCCAGCGACGCCGCGGGGTCCCAGCGGCTCGCCAAATGGTCCCTGGCACCTCCCAGCGTGCGCACGGGCCCAGCGACCCTGCATGGGGTCCCAGCGGCTCGCCAAATGGTCCCTGGCACCGCCCCAGCGTACACAGGGCCCAGCGACCCGCGCGTAGTCCCAGCGGCTCACCAAATGATCCCTTGTACCTCCCCAGCACGCGCACGGGCCCAGCGACCCTGCGCGGGGTCCCAGAGGCTCGCCAAATGGTCCCTGGCACCTCCCAGCGCGCGCACGGGCCCCAGCGACCGCGCGGGGTCCCAGCGGCTCGCCAAATGGTCCCTGGCACCTCCCCAGCGCGCACGGGCCCAGCGACCTCGTGCGGGGTCCCAGCGGCTCGCCAAATGGTCCCTTGCACCTCCCCAGCGCGCACGGGCCCCAGCGACCCTGCGTGGGGTCCCAGCGGCTCGCCAAATGGTCCCTGGCACCTCCCAGCGCGCGCACGGCCCCAGCGACCCGCGCAGGGTCCCAGCGGCTCGCCAAATGGTCCCTGGCACCTCCCCAGCGCGCGCACGGGCCCAGCGACCTCGCGCGGGTCCCAGCGGCTCGCCAAATGGTCCCTGGCACCTCCCCAGCGCGCCCACGGGCCCAGCGACCCGCGCGGGGTCCCAGCGGCTCGCCAAATGGTCCCTGGCACCTCCCAGCGCGCGCACGGGCCCAGCGACCCGCGCGGGGTCCCAGCGGCTCGCCAAATGGTCCCTGGCACATCCCCAGCGCGCACGGGGCCCAGCGACCCTGCGGGGTCCCAGCGGCTCGCCAAATGGTCCCTGGCACCTCCCCAGCGTGCGCACGGGCCCCAGCGACCCCGCTCGGGGTCCCAGCGGCTCGCCAAATGGTCCCTGGCACCTCCCAGCACGCGCACATGCCCCAGCGACCCCGCGTCGGGGTCCCAGCGTCTCGCCAAATGGTCCCTGGCATATCCCCAGCGCGCACACGGGCCCCAGCGACCCAGCGCGGGTACCCAGTGGCTCGCAAAACGGTCCCTGGCACCTCCCCAGCGCGCACGGGCCTCAGCGACCCGCGTGGGGTCCCAGCGGCTCGCCAAACGGTCCCTGGCACCTCCCCAGCGCGCGCACGGGCCCAGCGACCCCGCTCGGGTCCCAGCTGCTCCCCGAATGGTCCCTGGCACCTCCCCAGGACGTACACGTGCCCCAGCGACCCCGCGGGTCCCAGCTGCTCACCAAATGGTCCCTGGCATCTCCCCAGCGCGTGCATGGGTCCCAGCGACTCCGCGCGGGGTCCCAGCGGCTTGCTAAATGGTCCCTGGTACCTCCCAGCACGCGCACGGGCCCCAGCGACCCCGCGGGGTCCCAGCGGCTCGCCAAATGGTCCCTGGCACCTCCCCAGCGCGCCACGGGCCCCAGCGACCCCGCGGGGTCCCAGCGGCTCGCCAAATGGTCCCTGGCACCTCCCAGCGCAGCACGGGCCCAGCGACCCGCGCGGGGTCCCAGCGGCTCGCCAAATGGTCCCTGGCACCTCCCCAGCGCGCGCACGGGCCCCAGCGACCCCGCGCAGGGTCCCAGCGGCTCGCCAAACGGTCCCTGGCACCTCCCAGCGCGCACGGGCCCAGCGACCCAGCGGGGTCCCAGCGGCTCGCCAAATGGTCCCTGGCACCTCCCCAGCGCGCACGGGCCCCAGCGACCCGCGCGGGGTCCCAGCGGCTCGCCAAATGGTCCCTGGCACCTCCCAGCGCGCGCACGGGCCCAGCGACCCACGCGGGTCCCAGCGGCTCGCCAAATGGTCCCTGGCACCTCCCAGCACGCACGGGCCCAGCGACCGCGGGTCCCAGCGGCTCGCCAAACGGTCCCTGGCACCTCCCCAGCGCACGCACGGGCCCCAGCGACCCGCGCGGGGTCCCAGCGGCTCGCCAAATGGTCCCTGGCACCTCCCAGCATGCGCACGGGCCCCAGCGACCCTGCGTGGGTCCCAGCGGCTCGCCAAATGGTCCCTGGCACCTCCCCAGCGCGCACGGGCCCCAGCGACCCCGCGGGGTCCCAGCGGCTCGCCAAACGGTCCCTGGCACCTCCCAGCGCGCGCACGGGGCCCAGCGACCCACGCGGGGTCCCAGCGGCTCGCCAAATGGTCCCTGGCACCTCCCCAGCGCATGCACGGGCCCCAGCGACCCGCGCGGGTCCCAGCGGCTCGCCAAATGGTCCCTGGCACCTCCCCAGCGCGCGCACGGGCCCAGCGACCCCGCGGGGTCCCAGCGGCTCGCCAAACGGTCCCTGGCACCTCCCAGCGCGCACGGGCCCCAGCGACCCGCGCGGGGTCCCAGCGGCTCGCCAAATGGTCCCTGGCACCTCCCCAGCGCGCACGGGCCCCAGCGACCCGCGCGGGTCCCAGCGGCTCGCCAAACGGTCCCTGGCACCTCCCCAGCGCGCACGGGCCCAGCGACCCGCGCGGGTCCCAGCGGCTCGCCAAACGGTCCCTGGCACCTCCCCAGCACGCGCACGGGCCCCAGCGACCCGCGCGGGGTCACAGCGGCTCGCCAAATGGTCCATGGCACCTCCCCAGCGCGCACGGGCCCCAGCGACCCTGCGTGGGGTCCCAGCGGCTCGCCAAACGGTCCCTGGCACCTCCCCAGCGAGCGCACGGGCCCCAGCGACCCGCGCGGGGTCCCAGCGGCTCGCCAAACGGTCCCTGGCACCTCCCCAGCGCACGCACGGGCCCCAGCGACCCGCGCGGGGTCCCAGCGGCTCGCCAAATGGTCCCTGGCACCTCCCCAGCGCGCACACGGGCCCAGCGACCCGTGCGGGGTTCCAGCCGCTCGCCAAATGGTTCCTGGCTTCTACCCAGCATGCGCACAGGCCCCAGCGACCACGCGCGGGGTCCCAGCGGCTCGCCAAACGGTCCCTGGCACCTCCCCAGCGCGCGTACTGGCCCCAGCGACTTCGCGCGGGGTCCCAGCGGCTCGCCAAATGGTCCCTGGCACATCCCCAACGCGTGCACGGGGAACAGCGACCCGCGCGGGTCCCAGCGGCTCGCCAAACGACACCTGGCACCTTCCCAGCGCGCGCACGGGCCCCAGCGACCCCGCGCGGGTCCCAGCGGCTCGCCAAACGATCACCTGGCACCTTCCCAGCGCGCACGGGCCCCAGCGACCCCGCGGGGTCCCAGCGGCTCGCCAAACGACACCTGGCACCTTCCCAGCGCGCACGGGCCCCAGCGACCCGCGCGGGTCCCAGCGGCTCGCCAAACGATCACCTGGCACCTTCCCAGCGCGCGCACGGGCCCCAGCGACCCGCGCGGGTCCCAGCGGCTCGCCAAACGATCACCTGGCACCTTCCCAGCGCGCACGGGCCCCAGCGACCCGGCGGGGTCCCAGCGGCTCGCCAAACGATCACCTGGCACCTTCCCAGCGCGCACGGGCCCCAGCGACCCCGCGGGGTCCCAGCGGCTCGCCAAATGATCACCTGGCACCTTCCCAGCGCGCACGGGCCCCAGCGACCCGCGCGGGTCCCAGCGGCTCGCCAAACGACACCTGGCACCTTCCCAGCGCGCGCACGGGCCCCAGCGACCCGCGCGGGTCCCAGCGGCTCGCCAAACGACACCTGGCACCTTCCCAGCGCGCACAGGGCCCCAGCGACCCCGCGGGGTCCCAGCGGCTCGCCAAACGACACCTGGCACCTTCCCAGCGCGCGCACGGGCCCAGCGACCCAGCGGGGTCCCAGCGGCTCGCCAAACGACACCTGGCACCTTCCCAGCGCGCACGGGCCCCACCGACCCCACGGGGTCCCAGCGGCTCGCCAAACGACACCTGGCACCTTCCCAGCGCGCACGGGCCCCAGCGACCTTGCGCGGGGTCCCAGCGGCTCACCAAACGACACCTGGCACCTTCCCAGCGCGCGCACGGGCCCCAGCGACCCCGCGCGGTCCCAGCGGCTCGCCAAACGACACCTGGCACCTTCCCAGCACGCGCACGGGCCCCAGCGACCCCGCGCGGGGTCCCAGCGGCTCGCCAAACGACACCTGGCACCTTCCCAGCGCGCGCACGGGCCCCAGCGACCCCGCGCGGGTCCCAGCGGCTCGCCAAACGACACCTGGCACCTTCCCAGCGCGCGCACGGGCCCCAATGACCCGCGCGGGGTCCCAGGGGCTCGACAAACGACACCTGGCACCTTCCAAGCGCGCACGGGCCCCAGCGACCCAGCGGGGTCCCAGCGGCTCGCCAAACGACACATGGCACCTTCCCAGCGCGCATGGGCCCCAGCGACCCCGCGCGGTCCCAGCGGCTCGCCAAACGACACCTGGCACCTTCCCAGCGCGCACAGGCCCCAGCGACCCGCGCGGGCTCCCAGCGCCTGAGCAAACGAAACCTGGCACCTTCCTAGCATGGGCACTGGCCCCAGCGACCCCGCGCGGTATCCCAGCGGCTCGCCAAACAACACCTGGCACCTTCCCAGCGCACGCACAGCCCCCAGCGACCCGCGCGGGTCCCAGCGGCTCGCCAAATGGTCACCTGGCACCTTCCCAGCGCGCGCACGGGCCCAAGCGACCCGCGCGGGGTCCCAACGGCTCGGCAAACGGTCACCTGGCACCATCCCAGCGCGCGCACGGCCCCAGCGACCCCGCGGGGTCCCAGCGGCTCGCCAAACGACACCTGGCACCTTCCCAGCGCGCACGGGCCCCAGCGACCCGCGCGGGGTCCCAGCGGCTCGCCAAACGATCACCTGGCACCTTCCCAGCGCGCACGGGCCCCAGCGACCCGCGCGGGTCCCAGCGGCTCGCCAAACGATCACCTGGCACCTTCCCAGCGCGCGCACGGGCCCCAGCGACCCGCGCGGGTCCCAGCGGCTCGCCAAACGACACCTGGCACCTTCCCAGCGCGCACGGGCCCCAGCGACCCGCGCGGGGTCCCAGCGGCTCGCCAAACGACACCTGGCACCTTCCCAGCGCGCGCACGGGCCCCAGCGACCCGCGCGGGGTCCCAGCGGCTCGCCAAACGACACCTGGCACCTTCCCAGCGCGCGCACGGGCCCCAGCGACCCGCGCGGGGTCCCAGCGGCTCGCCAAACGACACCTGGCACCTTCCCAGCGCGCACGGGCCCCAGCGACCCCGCGGGGTCCCAGCGGCTCGCCAAACGACACCTGGCACCTTCCCAGCGCGCACGGGCCCCAGCGACCCGCGCGGGGTCCCAGCGGCTCGCCAAACGACACCTGGCACCTTCCCAGCGCGCACGGGCCCCAGCGACCCGCGCGGGGTCCCAGCGGCTCGCCAAACGACACCTGGCACCTTCCCAGCGCGCGCACGGGCCCCAGCGACCCCGCGGGGTCCCAGCGGCTCGCCAAACGACACCTGGCACCTTCCCAGCGCGCACGGGCCCCAGCGACCCCGCGCGGGTCCCAGCGGCTCGCCAAACGACACCTGGCACCTTCCCAGCGCGCACGGGCCCCAGCGACCCGCGCGGGTCCCAGCGGCTCGCCAAACGACACCTGGCACCTTCCCAGCGCGCACGGGCCCCAGCGACCCGCGCGGGTCCCAGCGGCTCGCCAAACGACACCTGGCACCTTCCCAGCGCGCACGGGCCCCAGCGACCCCGCGGGGTCCCAGCGGCTCGCCAAACGACACCTGGCACCTTCCCAGCGCGCACGGGCCCCAGCGACCCCGCGCGGGTCCCAGCGGCTCGCCAAACGACACCTGGCACCTTCCCAGCGCGCACGGGCCCCAGCGACCCGCGCGGGTCCCAGCGGCTCGCCAAACGACACCTGGCACCTTCCCAGCGCGCGCACGGGCCCCAGCGACCCGCGCGGGTCCCAGCGGCTCGCCAAACGACACCTGGCACCTTCCCAGCGGCGCACGGGCCCCAGCGACCCGCGCGGGTCCCAGCGGCTCGCCAAACGACACCTGGCACCTTCCCAGCGCGCACGGGCCCCAGCGACCCGCGCGGGGTCCCAGCGGCTCGCCAAACGACACCTGGCACCTTCCCAGCGCGCACGGGCCCCAGCGACCCGCGCGGGTCCCAGCGGCTCGCCAAACGACACCTGGCACCTTCCCAGCGCGCACGGGCCCCAGCGACCCGCGCGGGTCCCAGCGGCTCGCCAAACGACACCTGGCACCTTCCCAGCGCGCACGGGCCCCAGCGACCCGCGCGGGTCCCAGCGGCTCGCCAAACGACACCTGGCACCTTCCCAGCGCGCGCACGGGCCCCAGCGACCCCGCGGGGTCCCAGCGGCTCGCCAAACGACACCTGGCACCTTCCCAGCGCGCACGGGCCCCAGCGACCCGCGCGGGTCCCAGCGGCTCGCCAAACGACACCTGGCACCTTCCCAGCGCGCACGGGCCCCAGCGACCCGCGCGGGTCCCAGCGGCTCGCCAAACGACACCTGGCACCTTCCCAGCGCGCGCACGGGCCCCAGCGACCCCGCGGGGTCCCAGCGGCTCGCCAAACGACACCTGGCACCTTCCCAGCGCGCACGGGCCCCAGCGACCCCGCGGGGTCCCAGCGGCTCGCCAAACGACACCTGGCACCTTCCCAGCGCGCGCACGGGCCCCAGCGACCCCGCGGGGTCCCAGCGGCTCGCCAAACGACACCTGGCACCTTCCCAGCGCGCACGGGCCCCAGCGACCCCGCGGGGTCCCAGCGGCTCGCCAAACGACACCTGGCACCTTCCCAGCGCGCACGGGCCCCAGCGACCCCGCGGGGTCCCAGCGGCTCGCCAAACGACACCTGGCACCTTCCCAGCGCGCGCACGGGCCCCAGCGACCCCGCGGGGTCCCAGCGGCTCGCCAAACGACACCTGGCACCTTCCCAGCGCGCGCACGGGCCCCAGCGACCCGCGCGGGTCCCAGCGGCTCGCCAAACGACACCTGGCACCTTCCCAGCGCGCACGGGCCCCAGCGACCCCGCGCGGGTCCCAGCGGCTCGCCAAACGACACCTGGCACCTTCCCAGCGCGCACGGGTCCCAGCGACCCCGCGGGGTCCCAGCGGCTCGCCAAACGACACCTGGCACCTTCCCAGCGCGCACGGGCCCCAGCGACCCGCGCGGGTCCCAGCGGCTCGCCAAACGACACCTAGCACCTTCCCAGCGCGCACGGGCCCCAGCGACCCTGGGCGGGGTCCCAGCGGCTCACCAAACGACACCTGGCACCTTCCCAGTGCGCGCACGGGCCCCAGCGACCCCGCACGGAGTCCCAGCTGCTCGCCAAATGACACCTGGCACCTTCCCAGCGCACGCACGGGCCCCAGCGACTCCGCGCGGGGTCCCATCGGCTCGCCAAACGAGACATGGCAAACTCCCAGCGCGCGCACGGGCCCCAGCGACCCCGCGCGGGTCCCAATGGCTCGGCAAACGACATCTGGCACCTACCCAGCGCGCACGGGCCCCAGCGACCCCGCGGGGTCCCAGCGGCTCGCCAAACGAAACCTGGCACCTGCCCAGCGCGCGCACGGGCCCCAGCGACCCCGCGCGGGTCCCAGCGGCTCATCAAACGACACCTGGCACTTTCCCAGCGCGCACGGGCCCCAGCGACCCGCGCGGGTCCCAGCGGCTCGCCAAACGACACCTGGCACCTTCCCAGCGCGCACGGGCCCCAGCGACCCGCGCGGGGTCCCAGCGGCTCGCCAAACGACACCTGGCACCTTCCCAGCGCGCGCACGGGCCCCAGCGACCCGCGCGGGGTCCCAGCGGCTCGCCAAATGACACCTGGCACCTTCCCAGCGCGCGCACGGGCCCCAGCGACCCCGCGGGGTCCCAGCGGCTCGCCAAACGACACCTGGCACCTTCCCAGCGCGCACGGGCCCCAGCGACCCCGCGTGGTCCCAGCGGCTCGCCAAACGACACCTGGCACCTTCCCAGCGCGCGCACGGGCCCCAGCGACCCCGCGCGGGTCCCAGCGGCTCGCCAAACGACACCTGGCACCTTCCCAGCGCGCACGGGCCCCAGCGACCCGCGCGGGTCCCAGCGGCTCGCCAAACGACACCTGGCACCTTCCCAGCGCGCACGGGCCCCAGCGACCCGCGCGGGTCCCAGCGGCTCGCCAAACGACACCTGGCACCTTCCCAGCGCGCACGGGCCCCAGCGACCCCGCGGGGTCCCAGCGGCTCGCCAAACGACACCTGGCACCTTCCCAGCGCGCACGGGCCCCAGCGACCCGCGCGGGTCCCAGCGGCTCGCCAAACGACACCTGGCACCTTCCCAGCGCGCGCACGGGCCCCAGCGACCCCGCGGGGTCCCAGCGGCTCGCCAAACGACACCTGGCACCTTCCCAGCGCGCACGGGCCCCAGCGACCCGCGCGGGTCCCAGCGGCTCGCCAAACGACACCTGGCACCTTCCCAGCGCGCACGGGCCCCAGCGACCCCGCGGGGTCCCAGCGGCTCGCCAAACGACACCTGGCACCTTCCCAGCGCGCGCACGGGCCCCAGCGACCCCGCGGGTCCCAGCGGCTCGCCAAACGACACCTGGCACCTTCCCAGCGCGCGCACGGGCCCCAGCGACCCGCGCGGGGTCCCAGCGGCTCGCCAAACGACACCTGGCACCTTCCCAGCGCGCACGGGCCCCAGCGACCCGCGCGGGTCCCAGCGGCTCGCCAAACGACACCTGGCACCTTCCCAGCGCGCGCACGGGCCCCAGCGACCCGCGCGGGTCCCAGCGGCTCGCCAAACGACACCTGGCACCTTCCCAGCGCGCACGGGCCCCAGCGACCCCGCGGGGTCCCAGCGGCTCGCCAAACGACACCTGGCACCTTCCCAGCGCGCGCACGGGCCCCAGCGACCCCGCGCGGGTCCCAGCGGCTCGCCAAACGACACCTGGCACCTTCCCAGCGCGCACGGGCCCCAGCGACCCCGCGGGGTCCCAGCGGCTCGCCAAACGACACCTGGCACCTTCCCAGCGCGCGCACGGGCCCCAGCGACCCCGCGGGGTCCCAGCGGCTCGCCAAACGACACCTGGCACCTTCCCAGCGCGCACGGGCCCCAGCGACCCGCGCGGGTCCCAGCGGCTCGCCAAACGACACCTGGCACCTTCCCAGCGCGCACGGGCCCCAGCGACCCGCGCGGGTCCCAGCGGCTCGCCAAACGACACCTGGCACCTTCCCAGCGCGCACGGGCCCCAGCGACCCGCGCGGGTCCCAGCGGCTCGCCAAACGACACCTGGCACCTTCCCAGCGCGCACGGGCCCCAGCGACCCGCGCGGGTCCCAGCGGCTCGCCAAACGACACCTGGCACCTTCCCAGCGCGCACGGGCCCCAGCGACCCGCGCGGGTCCCAGCGGCTCGCCAAACGACACCTGGCACCTTCCCAGCGCGCGCACGGGCCCCAGCGACCCCGCGGGGTCCCAGCGGCTCGCCAAACGACACCTGGCACCTTCCCAGCGCGCGCACGGGCCCCAGCGACCCGCGCGGGTCCCAGCGGCTCGCCAAACGACACCTGGCACCTTCCCAGCGCGCGCACGGGCCCCAGCGACCCCGCGGGGTCCCAGCGGCTCGCCAAACGACACCTGGCACCTTCCCAGCGCGCGCACGGGCCCCAGCGACCCCGCGGGGTCCCAGCGGCTCGCCAAACGACACCTGGCACCTTCCCAGCGCGCGCACGGGCCCCAGCGACCCGCGCGGGTCCCAGCGGCTCGCCAAACGACACCTGGCACCTTCCCAGCGCGCACGGGCCCCAGCGACCCGCGCGGGTCCCAGCGGCTCGCCAAACGACACCTGGCACCTTCCCAGCGCGCGCACGGGCCCCAGCGACCCGCGCGGGTCCCAGCGGCTCGCCAAACGACACCTGGCACCTTCCCAGCGCGCACGGGCCCCAGCGACCCGCGCGGGTCCCAGCGGCTCGCCAAACGACACCTGGCACCTTCCCAGCGCGCACGGGCCCCAGCGACCCCGCGCGGGTCCCAGCGGCTCGCCAAACGACACCTGGCACCTTCCCAGCGCGCGCACGGGCCCCAGCGACCCGCGCGGGTCCCAGCGGCTCGCCAAACGACACCTGGCACCTTCCCAGCGCGCACGGGCCCCAGCGACCCCGCGGGGTCCCAGCGGCTCGCCAAACGACACCTGGCACCTTCCCAGCGCGCACGGGCCCCAGCGACCCCGCGGGGTCCCAGCGGCTCGCCAAACGACACCTGGCACCTTCCCAGCGCGCACAGGCCCCAGCGACCCCGCGGGGTCCCAGCGGCTCGCCAAACGACACCTGGCACCTTCCCAGCGCGCACGGGCCCCAGCGACCCGCGCGGGTCCCAGCGGCTCGCCAAACGACACCTGGCACCTTCCCAGCGCGCGCACGGGCCCCAGCGACCCCGCGGGGTCCCAGCGGCTCGCCAAACGACACCTGGCACCTTCCCAGCGCGCGCACGGGCCCCAGCGACCCGCGCGGGTCCCAGCGGCTCGCCAAACGACACCTGGCACCTTCCCAGCGCGCGCACGGGCCCCAGCGACCCGCGCGGGGTCCCAGCGGCTCGCCAAACGACACCTGGCACCTTCCCAGCGCGCACGGGCCCCAGCGACCCCGCGGGGTCCCAGCGGCTCGCCAAACGACACCTGGCACCTTCCCAGCGCGCGCACGGGCCCCAGCGACCCGCGCGGGTCCCAGCGGCTCGCCAAACGACACCTGGCACCTTCCCAGCGCGCACGGGCCCCAGCGACCCGCGCGGGTCCCAGCGGCTCGCCAAACGACACCTGGCACCTTCCCAGCGCGCACGGGCCCCAGCGACCCCGCGCGGGTCCCAGCGGCTCGCCAAACGACACCTGGCACCTTCCCAGCGCGCACAGGCCCCAGCGACCCGCGCGGGTCCCAGCGGCTCGCCAAACGACACCTGGCACCTTCCCAGCGCGCGCACGGGCCCCAGCGACCCGCGCGGGTCCCAGCGGCTCGCCAAACGACACCTGGCACCTTCCCAGCGCGCACGGGCCCCAGCGACCCGCGCGGGTCCCAGCGGCTCGCCAAACGACACCTGGCACCTTCCCAGCGCGCACGGGCCCCAGCGACCCCGCGGGGTCCCAGCGGCTCGCCAAACGACACCTGGCACCTTCCCAGCGCGCGCACGGGCCCCAGCGACCCCGCGGGGTCCCAGCGGCTCGCCAAACGACACCTGGCACCTTCCCAGCGCGCGCACGGGCCCCAGCGACCCGCGCGGGTCCCAGCGGCTCGCCAAACGACACCTGGCACCTTCCCAGCGCGCACGGGCCCCAGCGACCCGCGCGGGTCCCAGCGGCTCGCCAAACGACACCTGGCACCTTCCCAGCGCGCGCACGGGCCCCAGCGACCCGCGCGGGTCCCAGCGGCTCGCCAAACGACACCTGGCACCTTCCCAGCGCGCACGGGCCCCAGCGACCCCGCGCGGGTCCCAGCGGCTCGCCAAACGACACCTGGCACCTTCCCAGCGCGCACGGGCCCCAGCGACCCCGCGGGGTCCCAGCGGCTCGCCAAACGACACCTGGCACCTTCCCAGCGCGCACGGGCCCCAGCGACCCCGCGGGGTCCCAGCGGCTCGCCAAACGACACCTGGCACCTTCCCAGCGCGCACGGGCCCCAGCGACCCGCGCGGGTCCCAGCGGCTCGCCAAACGACACCTGGCACCT
Organism: Acipenser oxyrinchus oxyrinchus; assembly: GCA_030684275.1. Classification (NCBI taxonomy): domain Eukaryota; kingdom Metazoa; phylum Chordata; class Actinopteri; order Acipenseriformes; family Acipenseridae; genus Acipenser; species Acipenser oxyrinchus. The sequence goes on along the minus strand of CM060291.1, from coordinate 7,851,263 downwards.
TCCCAGCGCGCACGGGCCCCAGCGACCCCGCGGGGTCCCAGCGGCTCGCCAAACGACACCTGGCACCTTCCCAGCGCGCACGGGCCCCAGCGACCCGCGCGGGTCCCAGCGGCTCGCCAAACGACACCTGGCACCTTCCCAGCGCGCACGGGCCCCAGCGACCCGCGCGGGTCCCAGCGGCTCGCCAAACGACACCTGGCACCTTCCCAGCGCGCACGGGCCCCAGCGACCCCGCGGGGTCCCAGCGGCTCGCCAAACGACACCTGGCACCTTCCCAGCGCGCGCACGGGCCCCAGCGACCCCGCGGGGTCCCAGCGGCTCGCCAAACGACACCTGGCACCTTCCCAGCGCGCACGGGCCCCAGCGACCCGCGCGGGTCCCAGCGGCTCACCAAACGACACCTGGCACCTTCTCAGCGCGCGCACGGGCCCCAGCGACCCCGCGCGGTCCCAGCGGCTCGCCAAACGAGACATGGCACCTTCCCAGCGCACGCAAGGGCCCCAGCGACCCGCGCGGGTCCCAGCGGCTCGCCAAACGACACCTGGCACCTTCCCAGAGCGCGCACGGGCCCCAGCGACCCCGCATGGTCCCAGCTGCACGCCAAACGACACCTGGCACCTTCCCAGCGTGCGCACGGGACCCAGCGACCCAGGGCGCGGGTCCCAGCGGCTCGGCAAATGACACCTTGCACCTTCCCAGCGCGCACGGGCCCCAGCGACCCGCGCGGGTCCCAGCGGCTCGCCAAACGACACCTGGCACCTTCCCAGCGCGCACGGGCCCCAGCGACCCAGCGGGGTCCCAGCGGCTCGCCAAACGACACCTGGCACCTTCCCAGCGCGCACGGGCCCCAGCGACCCGCGCGGGTCCCAGCGGCTCGCCAAACGACACCTGGCACCTTCCCAGCGCGCACGGGCCCCAGCGACCCCGCGGGGTCCCAGCGGCTCGCCAAACGACACCTGGCACCTTCCCAGCGCGCACGGGCCCCAGCGACCCCGCGCGGGTCCCAGCGGCTCGCCAAACGACACCTGGCACCTTCCCAGCGCGCGCACGGGCCCCAGCGACCCCGCGGGGTCCCAGCGGCTCGCCAAACGACACCTGGCACCTTCCCAGCGCGCGCACGGGCCCCAGCGACCCCGCGGGGTCCCAGCGGCTCGCCAAACGACACCTGGCACCTTCCCAGCGCGCACGGGCCCCAGCGACCCCGCGGGGTCCCAGCGGCTCGCCAAACGACACCTGGCACCTTCCCAGCGCGCACGGGCCCCAGCGACCCGCGCGGGTCCCAGCGGCTCGCCAAACGACACCTGGCACCTTCCCAGCGCGCACGGGCCCCAGCGACCCCGCGCAGATCCCAGCGGCTCGCCAAACGACACCTGGCACCTTCCCAGCGGGAGAGCCGGCGCACGGGCCCCAGCGACCCCGCGCGGGGTCCCAGCGGCTCGCCAAACGACACCTGGCACCTTCCCAGCGGGAGAGCCGGCGCATGGGCCCCAGCGACCCCGCGCGGGTTCCCTGCGGCTCACTAAACGACACCTTGCACCTTCCCAGCACGCGCACGAGCCCCAGCGACCCCGCATGGGGTCCCAGAGGCTCGCCAATCGACACCTGGCACCTTCCCAGCGCGCACGGGCCCCAGCGACCCCGCGGGGTCCCAGCGGCTCGCCAAACGACACCTGGCACCTTCCCAGCGCGCACGGGCCCCAGCGACCCCGCGGGGTCCCAGCGGCTCGCCAAACGACACCTGGCACCTTCCCAGCGCGCGCACGGGCCCCAGCGACCCCGCGGGGTCCCAGCGGCTCGCCAAACGACACCTGGCACCTTCCCAGCGCGCACGGGCCCCAGCGACCCCGCGGGGTCCCAGCGGCTCGCCAAACGACACCTGGCACCTTCCCAGCGCGCACGGGCCCCAGCGACCCCGCGGGGTCCCAGCGGCTCGCCAAACGACACCTGGCACCTTCCCAGCGCGCGCACGGGCCCCAGCGACCCCGCGGGGTCCCAGCGGCTCGCCAAACGACACCTGGCACCTTCCCAGCGCGCGCACGGGCCCCAGCGACCCGCGCGGGTCCCAGCGGCTCGCCAAACGACACCTGGCACCTTCCCAGCGCGCACGGGCCCCAGCGACCCGCGCGGGTCCCAGCGGCTCGCCAAACGACACCTGGCACCTTCCCAGCGCGCACGGGCCCCAGCGACCCCGCGCGGGTCCCAGCGGCTCGCCAAACGACACCTGGCACCTTCCCAGCGCGCACGGGCCCCAGCGACCCGCGCGGGTCCCAGCGGCTCGCCAAACGACACCTGGCACCTTCCCAGCGCGCACGGGCCCCAGCGACCCCGCGGGGTCCCAGCGGCTCGCCAAACGACACCTGGCACCTTCCCAGCGCGCGCACGGGCCCCAGCGACCCCGCGGGGTCCCAGCGGCTCGCCAAACGACACCTGGCACCTTCCCAGCGCGCACGGGCCCCAGCGACCCGCGGGGTCCCAGCGGCTCGCCAAACGACACCTGGCACCTTCCCAGCGCGCGCACGGGCCCCAGCGACCCCGCGGGGTCCCAGCGGCTCGCCAAACGACACCTGGCACCTTCCCAGCGCGCACGGGCCCCAGCGACCCCGCGGGGTCCCAGCGGCTCGCCAAACGACACCTGGCACCTTCCCAGCGCGCACGGGCCCCAGCGACCCGCGCGGGTCCCAGCGGCTCGCCAAACGACACCTGGCACCTTCCCAGCGCGCGCACGGGCCCCAGCGACCCGCGCGGGTCCCAGCGGCTCGCCAAACGACACCTGGCACCTTCCCAGCGCGCACGGGCCCCAGCGACCCGCGCGGGTCCCAGCGGCTCGCCAAACGACACCTGGCACCTTCCCAGCGCGCACGGGCCCCAGCGACCCGCGCGGGTCCCAGCGGCTCGCCAAACGACACCTGGCACCTTCCCAGCGCGCGCACGGGCCCCAGCGACCCCGCGGGGTCCCAGCGGCTCGCCAAACGACACCTGGCACCTTCCCAGCGCGCACGGGCCCCAGCGACCCCGCGGGGTCCCAGCGGCTCGCCAAACGACACCTGGCACCTTCCCAGCGCGCGCACGGGCCCCAGCGACCCGCGCGGGTCCCAGCGGCTCGCCAAACGACACCTGGCACCTTCCCAGCGCGCGCACGGGCCCCAGCGACCCGCGCGGGTCCCAGCGGCTCGCCTAATGACACCTGGCACCTTCCCAGCGCGCACACGGGTCCCAGCGACCCCCCGGGGTCCCAGCTGCTCGCCAAACGACACCTGGCACCTTCCCAGCGCACGCACGGGCCCCAGCGACTCCGCGCGGGGTCCCATCGGCTCGCCAAACGAGACATGGCAAACTCCCAGCGCGCGCACGGGCCCCAGCGACCCCGCGTGGCGTCGCAGCGGCTCGCCAAACGACACCTGGCACCTTCCCAGTACGCGCACGGGATTCAGCGACCCCTCGCGTGGTCCCAATGGCTCGGCAAACGACATCTGGCACCTACCCAGCGCGCGCACGGGCCCCAGCGACCCCGGACGGGGTCCCAGCAGCTCGGCAAATAACACTTGGCACCTTCCCAGC
>CM060291.1:7772163-7847205 GCA_030684275.1 Acipenser oxyrinchus oxyrinchus | reverse complement strand
CAAGGAAGACAATTTGCATAGAAAAGACACTTTGCATTGGCAGCACATGCTTCAGTGCTCTGGGAGTGTTTATAGCCCTGTGAGTTTAACACTTCATGATTGAGAGCTGCCCTTCATGGCAACAGAATCCACAACAACAATGACTTTTATCAGCATCTTCATCTGGGCACTTGTCATCTGCACTCAGGGTAAAAATCATTTAGAAAAAGATTTTATCAATGTTTGGGACAATTCTTAATATATAAGTGAAAAAGGGGCAAACTGATGAAAAATAAATGAAAAAGACTTGAAATTGAATGATTTTATAATTTAGTTGACTTGTTTATTATAATTGTAAATGTTTTTATTTATTATTTTTCAGAATCCAGTGGACAGTATACTGTGACTCAGACTCCAGCAGTGAAATCTGTTCTCCCGGGAGACACAGTCGCTCTGAGCTGTAAAGTCAGCAGTGCAGTGTATGGTAATAGCTACCTAGCCTGGTACCAACAGAAACCTGGAGAAGCTCCCAAACTCCTCATCTATGGAGCAAGTACCCTTCAGTCTGGGATCCCAACTTGTTTCAGTGGCAGTGGATCTGGGACTGATTTCACTCTGGCCATCAGTGGAGTCCAGACTGAAGATGCAGGAGATTATTACTGTCAGAGTTTCCACAACCCCAGCAGTAGATATGTGTTCACACAGTGCTACACACCCGTACAAAAACCTCCCTCAGCAGGACTGCACAGCGACTGCACTGCTGCAGCTGGGACCTACTGCAGGGGCTGAGGGTGAAGGCAATGAAACCGGACACGGCCTGTGGAGGAGCTCAACTACACACAAACACACTGAGCTCAATAACAACACACAGTTACATGTAGGTATGGATTCAATATTAGTCTATTTAAACAAACTGAGGGAGAATGGAGAATGCCATGAGGAGAGTTATTGTACAAGAACAGAGCAGCAGTGAAGAGCAGTCGTGCACAGTGGAGCCCCTCTTCTCTCAGTGTCAGTCCAGTATTCCAGCTCTCTAAAGGGCTCCACTGACTCCACACATCACACAGCTCAATGCAAACACAGCAGCTCTGCACACTGACACTGCACTGTTCCAACCTCACAGAGGGGTGCTCTTTTAAACCTGGATTCTGTGGCTTCACACAGTGACCACGGCTCATTTTATAGTGCCTTTCACAGCCACAACCCTTCCTTTATGATCAGCACAATATTTATGAACAGATTTCAAAACAATCTGAAAGTGCCCCCAGCCCCTCCCCAGCACACCCAGTGCAGCACTGCCCCTCACACTGACCCCGTGTCCCATACTGCACATTCTGGGGCTTCATGAAGAGCAGCAGTGATTCAGGGGCTGCAGGACACAGACATGGGGAAGAACTGGGACTGCAGAGCAACACACAGCTAGGAAATGCTGTTTGAGATTACAAATACATTAGAGAATGAGCATGTCTACAAATGAGTTGGCAAAGAGGCAATACATGAGTTTTCTACCTTTTCCCCTGGCTTGTTAAATATTAGCATGATTGAAATCATGAAAACGCACTCGTAGCAGTTCAAAGTACATCTTGGAAAGGCCTGTGAAAGACAGTGAAGTAGATGTTCCATTTAGAAGAGTAAGAAGCTGTCAAAATGAGAACAATGAAAAGAAAAATGACAGGTCCATTGCTTGTACAGCAGCAGCAACACATGGGAAGGTATAACACTAGGGTTTGGGGTAGGGCACTACATACCCTTTAATTCTCAATAGGATTGAAATAATGACACAAACACAAACATTATTGTCAGTTTAGACAGACACACAGATTAGACAGCAGTGATATACTGAGAGCTTTGACTGGGGGAAAAATAGAAGAAAACAGTAAAAGTGGCCCAACCCTATGAAGCCCCACTGGTGCTCACGGCTCAGATCTCATCTAACTGCCTGGGACAGGATTTGTATAAAGGAAGGTGCTTTGCATACCTGTACGGAAATAAGCATCACACATGCTTTCATTTTTGAATTTTTGTTTTTAAAAAACAGCAAGTTAGAGATCACCTACATTTCCTTACCTTTTTTTTTTTTTTAAACCACTTCAGTGGTTTCAATATATCCACACGCTAAATCATAGAGTTAGCACTGAACACGGCATTCTTTATATTCAGTGCGCAAGAGTTTCGTCACACAGTGAAGATCTTATCTGAAGCAGCAGAGAGGAGCAGCAACTGGCTGTGGTTGAGATGGAAAGATTCTGGCTGGGGATCTCAAGCACAATAGAAAGAAATGCTGATGTATGGATAAGTAAGCTGGGCTGAGTTGAGTGGGGGACGGAGGGGGGTGATGCTGGGACGCCAGAATCCAGAGCGTCAAGCAGTGTACTGCTGACTTTACAGCTCAGATTGACTGTGTCTCCTGGGAGAACAGATTTCACTGCTGGAGTCTGAGTCACAGTATAATGTCCACTGGATTCTGAAAATAATAAATCAAAACATATACAATTTTAATAAACAAGTCAACTAAATTAAAAATCATTCAAGTCTTTTTCATTTATTTTTCATCAGTTTGCCCCTGTTTTACACTTATATATTAAGAATTCTCTCACAAATAGAAAAGATGTTTTTCTAAATGATTCTTACCCTGAGTGCAGATGACAAGTGCCCAGATGAAGATGCTGATAAAAGTCATTGTTGTTGTGGATTCTCTTGCCATGAAGGGCAGCTCTCAATCATGAAGTGTTAAACTCACAGGGCTATAAACACTCCCAGAGCACTGAAGCATGTGCTGCCAATGCAAAGTGTCTTTTCTATGCAAATTGTCTTCCTTGGCACAGCAGCCACTTCTAGCCAAGCAGTGCTCTTAAGTTTAAACTCATTTTCAGCTGATGCAGTTTCCTTGCCATTCAGAAGAAAAACTGAAAACAAATCTTGCAAACAAAACAAATAAAAATAGCTTATAGTTTTGTTTGTGTGCAACGTCATTCAATTGATTTTCATGTTCCTCTAAAATGTCCTCTCGGTTTGGATTTAATTTATTGAATGCTCTTGTGTTAACAAAGTACAGCAGCTGTGAAAGGGCCCGGATAGCTCAGTCGGTAGAGCATCAGACTTTTAATCTGAGAGTCCAGGGTTCAAGTCCCTGTTCGGGCGATGTTTATTTTATGACTATGGATACATATAGTATGACAATAAAATAATGACGTAACGCTTTTAACACGCTGACGTGTTCCGGTGTCAGTCTTGTTCGCAGCTGATTTTCAGTCAGTCAGCAGTTCTGCGCACAGCATGCTGGGATGCAGGTCACTTTTTCTTTTTTAAAGCCCCCTTGCGCGCCGCACTGCAGACCGGTGTTTATATTGCCAAATAAATTACAGGCGAGTTTGGATATTTACTTTTAAATTAGTATACGTTACCATTCAAGTAAAAACGGTCATGTTCGTGGCCCCACAGTTGAACGAGACTTACTGGATTCGTTAGGCTGCAGTTTCAGTTCGTTTGGTCTCGTTGGGTTTTCTCAATCTTTGTAGTTCCTGTAAGGTAGGAACATTGCTTTGGGAAAACATGACTCAGACAGGTTTAACTTTGAAAACAATATTTAACATTTATTAACGAGTCGTGTAATCCTCCTACAAATCCGAACATGCTCTTATCAACGCTAGCTCCGCCCCGAGAGCACGTAGCGTCCTGCGTAGTGACGCAGCTTAACATAATGTGTATTGCATTATGTGACACAGATAATAATCATTACAGCAAAAACACAGAGCAAAGCAAACAGAAAATTATGAAAAGAAAAAAAAACGATCTAAATAAAATATTCACACACTACTAATTAATACGTGCAGAAAAACATTAAAAAAATAAACACAGGCATAGGGTCACTTGTGACAAATACATACACATGTTTCTTTTGTTGGTAAATTAACCCAATACATTATTGCATTCTGCCACGTCATTAGATGAGCAAAGCCCCTTTGTGCCAGTGCGCATTCAGAGGAGACGCGCTGAGAGAATCCGTCTTCTGTGTCACTCAGTACTGCCAGCTTTCCCCGTTGGTGATATATTGGTCAGCATAGCTGCTTTCCAAGTAATTGACCCGAGACGATTCCCAGCCAGTTCAACTGTGTTTATACTCACGTTTCAAATTATGAACATTATAAAAGCAAATCGCATTATTTTATGTTTTCTTTAGTTTTAAAGCTGAGAATCAAACACACTTCCGACAACTTCATAGCCCTGCTGGCTACGAACACGTATTGAGTCGGCTGTTTCCCATGACCCTGGTGATACCGAGTGTTTTCCTAGTATCAGCGTCGGCATTACCATGTGTTTGGCATGCTTGCTGTACACTCTAGCATTGCATAACAAGCCTGCACTACGCCAGGACTTCGTGGCGCAACGGTAGCGCGTTTGTCTCCAGATCAGAAGGATCCGTGTTCAAATCACGTCGAGGTCAAAGCCTTCTTTGTTTCTATTCCACACTATTTCATTTTTTAACGTGTTTGGATTTGAATGTCTCCGGACATTTATTTATACAATTTAGCCTACACAATATATTGATTGTATAGCGATCAAACAGATATTTATTGTATTACGATTAATTGATATGTTTCATTTGATACTGCGCAATAAACTAAAGTGAATCCCAAATTAATGTTGGAATATCAATCAATCTCACTCTTGGTTCATTTATTTGAAGCACCGCTTCGACAAATGTTGAAAAGAGAAACTTCGGAGAGGATGGTTTCAATCCCTCGACCGCTGGGTTACGGACCCAGCACGCTTCCGCTGCGCCACTCTGCTACTACCTGACAGTGCAGCGCTCTGCAGTCAGTACAGCATCAGACTTTTAATCAAAAGGTCCAGGGTTCAAGTCCCTGTTCGGGCGGTGTTCATTTTTAGAACTATGAATCCATATAGCACGAACAAATGGCAATTTCCGCAACGTTTTTGACTATTTTCATGACTGGTTCTCCCTCCCCAGTGATAAAACGTGAACCAGACGTAACGTTGGGATATATTGCATTTGTACAGACAATTTAAAAAAAACTGCTGATGTTTAACAGACAGATCAAGTTAAAGCAGTGGCGTTGGTGGTATAGTGGTGAGTATACCTGCCTTCCAAGCAGTTGACTCTCAAAAGCATGTGTTAGTTATTCACTTAATCCGTTAATATATTAGCAGCAATTGTAAAACTAGCATATGCTATAGCTAGGATAATAAGTAATAGTGGCAGGATAATTGTAGCACATTAATAAAAAGTATACATAGCATAAACTAATAAACAACACTTTAATATTACAATATATATATAGGGTGCAAATAAAAATGTCAATTAATATGCATAATAAATGTTAACAAGCAGCTCTCACAACCCATGATATTATTATGTGTTTATTTAGCAGAAGCCTTTATCCAAGGTGACTTACAGAGACAAGGGTGTGTGAACTATGCATCAGCTGCAGAGTCACTTACAATTACGTCTCACCCGAAGGACGGAGCACAAGGAGATTAAGTGATTTGCTGAGTGTCACACAATGAGTCAGTGTTGTGAGGTGGGATTTGAACTACGGACCTCCTTGTTATAATTCCTTTTTTAACCACTGAACCACACAGCCTCCTGTTACAAAAGGTAAGTAGCAATACACCGTTAGCAGCGTTGTAAACAATAGCAGTATTCAAAGATTATCAATACCTCGTTAGCAACATGTTAAAATAATAGCAGCACTCAAGGTGTGTATTGTTAGCTCATTAGCATACTGTGTTACCATATTTTGTTACCAAAAACAGCCCAAAAAAGCAATACAGCAATCAAGTTAAGTATCACTACTTCGTAATAAGGAGGAGAGTGGGAGAGGGAGGGATAAGCCATGCACACCACATAGACACAATGTAATGTTAATACAAGTCATATTTTGTTACCAAAAAAGTGCTTTATGGGTCGTCAGCGGGAACATTCGACACTTTGGAGCAGCAGGAGCGCCCTGCCATGCATTCCGCAGCACATGGCCATCGGTTCCATGGTGTAATGGTTAGCACTCTGGACTCTGAATCCAGTGATCCGAGTTCAAATCTCGGTGGGACCTAACTGAGGGTTACATTTCTTATAAAAAAGAAAATCCAGTGAATGTGACTTATATCATTTTGAAACTGAAGCGTGCGATCGGACACGTGAAATTAATGAGATGTCTAATGTTTTAGGTGGGAAATGTGTATTTTGTTTGATTTGCAACGATGCATGGTAGTTCTTTTTGGAGCTGTTTGGTAGTTAACACATTACCATCCTGAAACTATCTGTTCCAGCTTTAACGCAATGACGGGCGCCGTGGCTTAGCTGGTTAAAGTGCCTACAGTGCTACTTAGTCCGGCAAATTGACTAGTCTTTTCACTTCGCTGAGTTTACTTTGCGAACATGCATTTCAGGCGTTTCACAAAGTCTGGCTCTCAGCTTCCCTGGTGGTCTAGTAGTTAGGATTCAGCAGCCTGGGCTTGATTCCTGGTCAGGGAACAGTTCTGTCTGTTTTTAATTTTGTTAGTATTCTTTTGGAGGGTGTTTTGTTCTGTATGCTTTGCTTTCTCTACTCTGGCTGCAAAGGCCTACGCTGTTGACACAAGAAGTCCATTTTAATCCGTCTTGCTCAAGTATACACTTTCTTGTTGATTTATATCTAAATTCAATTTGAATATATTCAGGATATCATAGATACACATTTCAAAAACAATGACCTTTTTTGGAGAGCAACTTAATTTTTATCCTGAGTTAATTTTCAATGATGATATATTTTTTTCTGGACTGCTTCCAGCAACCCCACTTGAACCGTAAATTTGTTTTTACAAAAGCGGGAGGGTCACGGAAGAGCCCGGATAGCTCAGTCGGTAGAGCATCAGACTTTTAATCTGAGGGTCCAGGGTCCAGTTTTAGAACTATGTATACATATGAAATGAAACTATGACAATTTATGCTACGTTTTTGACTATTTGCTTGTCCGATCCCCCCACCCCCAGTGATAAAAAGCAAAATAAAAGCAACGTTTGCAATGTTGCATTTCTAAACCATTACAAATTGTTGGTTTGTAATTGTTGAAATTTCTTTTTCCAGTTAAAGGAACGAGTGGCCGGTTATCTCAGTTGGTTAGAGTGTGGTGCTAATAATGCCAAGGTTGTGGGTTCACTCACCATACTGGCCAGAGGTTTGGTAACGGAACCGTGGTGTGTTCTCCTTGTTTTCTTGTAAGCGTACTGTCAAACCTTTCATCTCTCACATTGCTCTAGGTGATGTTTTAAATGCTCACCATAACTGTTGTGTTAAAATCTTGTCAGCGCAGCCAACACACAGAAATCCATCCATCCATTGGTTGTTCAGTGGTAGAATCCTCGCCTTCCACCCGGAGGCCAGTCGAGAATAGGTGTAACAGAGAATCCAGCTGCAGAAGTCTGTTTCCAGGGTTTTTTTTGTCCCTGGGCATTACACATCATTAGCACTAGGAGACTGGAATAAACACTCCTTTATTGTTAACTATTTAACTTTTTGCTGCACAACATGATGATTATTATTATTATTATTATTATTATTATTATTATTATTATTATTATTATTATTATTATTATTATTATTATTATTTATTTATTTATTTATTTATTAGCAGACACCCTTATCCAGGGTGACTTAAAATTATATTTCTGTTACTTAGCTTATCTTGTGTATATATATATAACAATTTACAGTCTTATCATAAGTTTAACCCATATGATAATAATAATAACAGTAATACTGGAAGCACTGCAGAGACTGGTATAACTCAGCACACTTAAAGACTATAATACGTAAATGTATTGATTGGAGGTATTTATAGGTTTTTGACAGCATGACAACTACTTGTTATTGTTTACATTTAAATCCATGATTTATTATTACATGATGTAATGGTGTTCTATATATTGTGACATCATTTTTACTTCTATCTTTGAATCTGTATTAATTCTAATTAACATTACTTTATATAAACTTAGATTTTTATTATATCATGCAAAGCTGGCTCTGAGGATCAGTCTTGATTTGGCCTCCCCAGCGCATCAGCATTCACAACTTTTGAATTAATTTTGTTTATTTATTTAAATGTTATATATTTATTGAAGTTAATTACTTCTTTCTTTTCTGATGAGTCCCGCTGGCATAATCGTGTTCAGTCTATTTATCCATTTACTTTATTTTATTCTTCTATATGTCGCATTGTCTAATTTTCGTATTCTTATTCCTAGACCCTTTGTGATTGGCCTTTTACTGTGTATCGGATGTGCAGACAACATGTGTAAATACTAGTGCATGTCAGTCGGTTTACAGAAGAGGTCAGTCTCAATTGAACCTTCTATAAGTTCTACTATGGTATCTGAAAATTCTATTTCTTTTCTTGTCCATCTTAATATTACTGTGTATTTCATTTGCCATACACTGTGTATGTGTGTGTTTGTATATATATATATATATATATATATATATATATATATATATATATATATATATATATATATATATATATATATATATAACAGTCACTTCTGTAGAATCTCCATTTGTACATTTTTTGTAAATCTATCTGTGAGTGAGTGAGCACATGCTTTTACTTTTAAATGAATACATTATAATTGTACAATAACCAAGCTGGTTAAACTATAATGCTTATTATTAGGAGTTAAAGAATAAACCATGTGTAACATTAATAGATTTAAATATAAACTAAATATATATTTACAATACAGTATTTTGATATGTCCAAGCAACAACTATATGTTGTGTGTGTCACTGGGGTAAGTTATAAGTTATAACACCTTGGTAACGCAGACAAGGAAGCCAGACAAACTAATTATCAAAAAGAGGTTTATTAATTGTATTCTAAAACTATTAAAATCAATCAAATTTAAATATGCAAAAACACACTATTAAAATGGCTAAGCACATAAGCAGGGGTGGAAATAAGACTCCCATTTTATAGCAGTAGGAGCCATTTCAGGTTTATACAAGGGCCTGCAGTTAGTATAACCTGAAATGGACCAAACTGTTATGCATTAGGAGTCTTATTTCCATCCCTGCATATGCAATTAACAATAAAAGTAATAGCTAATTCAATAGCAGCAAAGTTAACAGTAGCAATAGAAGTAATACAGCTATATCAACAGCAGCAAGAACAACAAAATAATAATAGTTTAGCAGTAACTGTATTTATAGAACTATTTTGTCCAACCAATTTTATTTTCCCTTTTCTCATTACATTTAACCAACCTTGAACATAACAGTTAAAGAAAGCAGAGATGGGGAAATATAATTATCCATTCATAGGATTTTCTTCTGAAGCTGCTGCTCAGCCACATAATGTCAGGTTGCGAAATGAAACAGTAAAGATCAGTTTGATAGGAGAGTGGTGGTATAGCTCAGTGGTAGAGCATTTGACTGCAGCTCAAGAGGTCCCCGGTTCAAATCCGAGTGCCCCCTTATATTTATAGAAATCGACTTGGAAAACATCTTCAGTGTTACCAAAACAAAATGTCACATACAAATGTTGACTGCTGTAAAATGTAAAGCAAGTTGTTTCTTACGTAATCTGTCAAAGCCATCTGGCAAGGCAAGCTGTGACTTTCAATTTAATATATTAAAAAAAAATTATTATTATTCTATTATTCAAGTGTGGATTGTATTTCTCATATTATTATTTGATAAATGTGTATTGTGTGTCTGTATTGATTTATTTATATGAATGTGTGTTTTGTTGTACAGCACTTTATTATTATTTTTCATCACAAGTGTGGTTTGGTGTATTTGCTTCACGAGACACACCCTAAACTACTTTCTCTCTTTCCTCTATGGAACTATACGAGCGAAACTACGATTGACTGAAGGACTGTCTGCCCAATGCACACCCCCCTGTTGCTTAGCAGCCGTGTCTCCCGTTCCACGGCTCTGCTTGCCAGTGGCTTGCTGCTTGATCTCCCCGCCCTGCCAATTATCTACTGCTTTTATAAATGCGGAAGAATATTGAGAGAGAAACCCTGAATTGTAAAGGAGATTCCTTGTTGCAGACTGGAGCTGGAACGTGGAGATACTTTATAACTTCGTGTCGCACACCAGGAAGGCTGTGTTTGACCGTGAGTGTATCATTTCCAACACGAGGTATAGTGTGTTGGGGTTCCCCGGTCAGTGAGCCTGTTAGTTTATTGTTAACGTTGTGTGGTTTATTTGATAGTTGTCCCGCTCCTGCAGCAAGGAATCCTCTGCTTTATTTGTTATATTTTATTTTATTCTTGCGTGCACGCAGCTGTTTTATATATTCATTTTAAATAGATTGGGGGAAATTGGTACCGTGTACTTTATAAATGTAATGTAGTTTGTAACGAGACCATTCAATTGCTGACGTTGTTGTCTACTTTGTATGTATCACAAAAAGAACAGAATTGCTGAACTGGTTAATTAACTTTACTATAAGAAACTGATAGATCCAAGTATTTTATATAAACTGCAATAATATAATCTGTGGTAATTAGTTTAATTAACTGCGCTATAAGAAACTGATAGATTTAGAGTTTGTTTTATTGTATTATCCTTATATATATATATAATCTACTAGACACATTGTCACATGTTTACATTATTGTTAATGTGCTTGAGATTTTTAAAACAATTGCTAATAAAACCTTGTAAAGATTATTGTTGGTACATGATTGCTTGGTTTCTCCTGGATAAAATAGTTTGTGTGGGAACCAACCACTCGACGTCCTTGTCCTCAATAAACACAAGGTGGCGTAGTCAAATTATTAACATAAATTTAGCTATTTGTATATAAAGACTTGTTACACAAGCAACCAACCGTTTGCTAAACAATTTAAGGACCAAGCCTTTTTTTGGCTGTATTTGACTCTCTTCCTATAACAATGCACTAAAAATCAATTTGTTACAGTCGCATCTTGGAATTGGTGTCCTTGTTTTCAGAACACTCTGGGGAACGTTATAGCATTTCTTAAATAATCTGTCAAAGCCGTCTGGCAAGACAAGCTGTGGCTTTCAATTTGAAATTTCAGTATGATGTGGTGTTGACACGATCTCGGTCCTTAAAGGGTTAAGAGCCAAACACACTGACCAACTGCACCACAGGAATTTGCTGCGGGATACAAGGTAAAAAATCACTATCCTTGACAGGTTGCATTTTTTAAACTGACAGCTCGGCACCATTGGTTGTGCTTGGTAGAAAATGGTGTTGTTGGAGTGGGGGTATAGCTCAGTGGTAGAGCATTTGACTGCAGATCAAGAGGTTCCCTGGTTCAAATCCAAGTGCCCTCTTTTTTAATTAAAATACAAATAGCATTTTATAATTTTCCATTTCAGCTGCAAAGGTACAAACAAGTAACAAATAGTGTTTTAAAGACAGCAACAAGGTACGGACAGGGATTGAACCCGTGATCTTCGGTTTACGAGACCGACGCCTTACCACTTGGCCACCGCACCCTTCACGACTGCAAACGAAATCGGAAGCTTGGAGTCTATTGAGAAGGCTGTATTAATACAAAAATGCAGTTTCTGCTCAATTTGTAATAAAGCAGTACTTGTTATATGATCCTGACAGTAATCGTAATATAATCAGAGCCTTCTGAGGACACAGACGCCGTTACCCACAGTGACTTACAGTCGTAAACAAAAATACATTTCAAGAATCACAGTACAAGTATTCATACATATAAGAGCAAAGAATAAAATACAGTGACTTCCGTTCTAGTAAGTACAAGTATATGACAAAATACGATTCAATAATCAGAGCAGATAACAGTGTCAGTGATAGTTACATCAGGATATGATTAAATGCAAAATACTACAGATTGAATAACACTTGTGGCAGATTACAGTACAGTAAATGCAGTAAAATAGGGAGCAGTTAAGAGCAAGTAAAGCACATTAAGGAAGAGTGATAAAGTGTCCACAGGGAAAATAGGAGTTCAACAGGTGTTGTCTGAAGAGGTGAGTCTTGAGGAGGTGCCGGAATTGATTTTAAGTTGCGCTATGCACACATGCACATTCATAAAACATAATATACGTGCACTCTTTATTGTAACACTCAAAAGAAATGTGCAAGTCAAAATATCAATCAATCTCACTCTTGGTTCATTTATTTGAAGCACCGCTTCGACAAATGTTGAACAAAAGAGACCTCTGGGTTATGGGCCCAGAACGCTTCCGCTGCGCCACTCTGCTACTACCTGACAGTGCAGCGCTCTGCAGTCAGTAGAACATCAGACTTTTAATCTAAAGGTCCAGGGTTCAAGTCCCTGTTCGGGAGGTGTTCATTTTTAGCACTATGAATCCATATAGCCCGACAAATGGCAATTTATGCAATGTTTTTGACTATTTTTGTGACCGGTTCCCCCACCCCAGTGATAAAACGTGAACCAAACGTAACGTTGGGATGTATTGCATTTGTACAGACAATTTTAAAAAAAAACTGTTGATGTTTAACAGACAGATCAAGTTAAAGCAGTGGCGTTGGTGGTATAGTGGTGAGCATAGCTGCCTTCCAATCAGTTGACTCTCAAAAGCATGTGTTAGTTATTCACTTAATCCGTTAATATATTAGCAGCAATTGTAAAACCAGCATATACTATAGCTAGGATAATAAGTAATAGTGGCAGGGTAATTGTAGCAGGTTAATAAATAGTATACATAGCATAAACTAATAAACAACACTTTAATATTACAATATATATATATATATATATATATATATATATATGGGGTGCAAATAAAATGTCAATTAATATGCATAATAAATGTTAACAAGCAGCTCTCACAACCCATCATATTATTATTTGTTTATTTAGCAGACGCCTTTATCCAAGGTGACTTACAGAGACTAGGGTGTGTCAACTATGCATCAGCTGCAGAGTCACTTACAACTACGTCTCACCCGAAAGACGAAGCACAAGGAGGTTAAGTAACTTGCTGAGGATCACACAATGAATCAGTGTGTTGTATGGGATTTGAACTGGGGAACTCTTGATAACAAACCCTTTTTTTTAACCACTGGACCACACAGCCTCTAGTTAAAAAAGATAAGTAGCAATACACCGTTAGCAGCGTTGTAAACAATAGCAGTATTCAAAGAGTATCAATAACTCGTTAGCAACATGTTAAAATAATAGCAGCACTCAAGGTGTGTATTGTTAGCTCATTAGCATACTATGTTACCATATTTTGTTACCAAAAAACAGCCCAAAAAAATGCAATAGCAGCAATCAAGTTAAGTATCACTACTTCGTAATAAGGAAGAGAGTGGGAGAGGGGAGGGATAAGCCATGCACACCACATAGACACAATGTAATGTTAATACAAGTCATATTTTGTTACCAAAAAAGTGCTTTATGGGTCGTCAGCGGGAACATTCGACACTTTGGAGCAGCAGGAGCGCCCTGCCATGCATTCCGCAGCACATGGCCATCGGTTCCATGGTGTAATGGTTAGCACTCTGGACTCTGAATCCAGTGATCCGAGTTCAAATCTCGGTGGGACCTAACTGGGGGTTACATTTCTTATAAAAAAGAAAATCCAGTGAAGGTGACTTATGTCATTTTAAAACTGAAGCGTGCGATCGGACACGTGAAATCAATGAGATGTCTAATGTTTTAGGTGGGAAATGTGTATTTTGTTTGATTTGCAACGATGCATGGTAGTTCTTTTTGGAGTTGTTTGGTAGGAAACACATTACCATCCTGAAACTCTCTGCTCCAGCTTTAACGCGACGACGGGAGCCGTGGCTTAGCTGGTTAAAGTGCCTACAGTGCTACCTAGTCCGGCAAATTGACTAGTCGTTTCACTTCAGTTTACTTTGCGAACATGCATTTCAGGCGTGTCACGAAGTCTGGCTCTCAGCTTCCCTGGTGGTCTAGTAGTTAGGATACAGCAGCCTGGGCTTGATTCCTGGTCAAGGAACAGTTCTGTCTGTTTTTAATTTTGTTAGTATTCTTTTGGAGGGTGTTTTGTTCTGTACGCTTTGCTTTCTCTACTCTGGCTGCAAAGGCCTACGCTGTTGACACAAGAAGTCCATTTTAATCCGCCTTGCTCAAGTATACACTTTCTTGTTGATTTATATCTAAATTCAATTTGAATATATTCAGGATATCATAGATACACATTTCAAAAACAATGACCTTTTTTGCAGAGCAAGTTCATTTTTATCCTGAGTTAATTTTCAACGAAGATATATTTTTTTTAGGACTGCTTCCAGCGACCCCACTTGAACCGTAATTGTTTTTGCAAAAGCGGAAGGGACACATAAGAGCCCGGATAGCTCAGTCGGTAGAGTATCAGACTTTTATTCTGAGGGTCCAGGGTTCAAGTCCCTGTTTGGGCAGAGTTAGTTTTAGAACTATGTATACATATGAAATGAAACTATGACAATTCATGCTACGTTTTTGACTATTTGTTTGTCCGATCCCCCCACCCCCAGTGATAAAACGCAAAATAAACGCAACGTTGCAATGTTGAATTTCTGGATCATTACAAATTGTTGGTTTGTAATTGTTGAAATTTCTTTTTCCAGTTAAGAGGAACGAGTGGCAGGTTAGCTCAGTTGGTTAGAGTGTGGCATTAACAATGCCAAGGTTGTGGGTTCACGCACCATACTGGCCAGAGCTTTGGTAACGGAACCGTGGTGTGTTCTACATTTTTTCTTGTAAGCGTCCTGTCAAACCTTTCATCTCTCACATTGCTCTAGGTGCTGTTTTAAATGCTCACCATAACTGTTTTGTTAAAATCTTGTCAGCCCAGCCAACACACAGAAATCCATCCATCCATTGGTTGTTCAGTGGTAGAATCCTCGCCTTCCACCCGGAGGCCAGTCGAGAATAGGTGTAACAGAGAATCCAGCTGCAGAAGCCTGTTTTCAGGGTTTTTTTTTGTCCCTGGGCATTACACATCATTAGCACTAGAAGACTGGAATAAACACTCCTTTAGTGTTAACTATAACTTTTTGCTGCACAACATTATTATTATTATTATTATTATTATTATTATTATTATTATTATTATTAAGTGACCAGGAATGACAGAGGCAGAAAAAAAAGTTCACAAAGCTTTATTACAATGATCCAGGATTTACCTAAATCAGTTTAAATAACTATACAATAAAATGCAAAGAGTTTTACTAAAAACAAGGAGGGGAAATTAAATAAAGCCAGCCATCAGCCACAGTATTTAAAAGCATGGGGTATTAGACTAACATATAGCAGCGATTCCACTTCTCATTAAGAGTGGTAGGTGATTGGAAACAGCTCTTCCCAGCAAGGGTTCTACAACAAAAGCCAGATTGTTAATACACACAGGGTGTAACAGTATTAGGGAACGTTAGCAGCATTATACCAGGTTTAACTACATGAGGACAGTTCAACAACAAAATACAAGTTTAATTATATTGAAGACAATTGGCAGCAAAGTTCAGGTTAAGCAGCAAAATAAGGAACAACATAAATTGGGGGTTAATTGGATGTTAGACTGGCAGGACTTCAATGTTAACAAGAGGCAACACAATAAAAATTACATTACCTAATTAGCAGGTCAATCAGGTGGCTACTGCCCTCAACTGCACCGATTAACCCCAAACCAAACAATAATCAAAATATCAACAACTCATTACACATACACACTCAGAAAACTATCAAAAACGTAATAAAATATAAATCACTTAACTACCGTGTCTACAACACACCAAGCATAATAAAAAATAAAGTAACAAGCAAACAACCAATTACCTTTCGGTGCGCCGAGGACAAGACACAAAACTGACTGATCTGCTTTAACATATAAAGAAACAATACCTCCCGTAATTGCTGGCCAGCAAAATATGCTTAAGACAAAGCCGTTTCCCCGTTTAAACCAGATGAGAGGAGAAGGACACAGCGGTGCAGCATAAGTAAACAGAACCAAAAGGTGTGGGGACATTTACCTGCTGCTGGAACACTTTTAATCTAACAAAACAAAATTTATAAGACCGGGATTTAACCACACGTCTCAGAGCTATATTCAACAGACTAGCTCTCGAATTACCGGACACTTTACTTTTGGAATATACTCACAGGGCTGTAACACCGCAGACACAGAAACAGCGCGTCTCCAGAACACTCATCTACAGCAGCAGCACACCGAATCTCAGGTCCCCGCACCTGTCGGTACTTCCTCTCTCACCCGTCTCAAACAAAGAAACGACCACTACTCATAAAATAAGAACACCACATATCCACTAAAAACGAATACCTGAATACATGTGATTCCACATGTTGGTCAACGTCAAAACATACCAGGGTGTGCAAGCAGCTTGATATCCACACCATTAATATTAAACAAATTACAATCTTTGGTTCTGTCGTTCAGTATTTTCTCAAATAAGATGACAAATTAATAGCTCAGTTGGTTAGAGTGAAAAAATTTTCCACCAGGCAGCCCGGCTAGCTCAGTCGGTAGAGCATGAGACTCTTAATCTCAGGGTCGTGGGTTCGAGCCCCACGTTGGGCGTCCTTTTTAAATACAAATTGTAGATGTTTCTTCGAGGCAACAGAGCAATGTCTGATTCTGTTCACATTGTATACAGTACTGCAACAAAATTACTTATTGGTCATTGTCATATAGCAATTGCTATTGTAAAATGCGTGCATCGTTTATAGCTATAATGATATTGAAATAAATAATCTTACTTTCGTGGGTTGGCTTCAATCCGTTTCTTTCTTTACACTTGTCATTGCATCATTCATGGAGCAGTTGGTATGTGCGTAATTATCCCAATCGGGCCTTGATACAATAGACAACGCTAGTCTGTGCTGAAATAAATAATGCGGTTTTCTACACAAACAAACGCAGCTTGTCAGGATGGCCGAGTGGTCTAAGGCGCCAGATTCAAGGACTCTGTCTTTCCAAAGAATTGTGTGTTCTGGTCTCCGAATGGAGGCGTGGGTTCAAATCCCACTTCTGACAGTTCACTTTTACTTATTTTTAAAAGGAATAAATGTGTTCATTTTACTAGAAAAGATTGTTTCAAGGAAATCAACAGCTGATACCAAACTCTTGTCAGCACTCAATACCTTTTTAATTTCCATTTTAAATCGGACTAAAATAGCGTTCCTAACACAGAGTGTATTTTTATTGTAAACAGACTACTTGTTAAAGTCACTGAAAAATATTTTGTGTCCAAACATGTCTTATTTAACTTGATTGTTTTAATATTCCAAATAACATATTACTTTGAAGAACATCTCCGTCGCCCACTGGATCGTGGTCTCAGCCTGGGATGCGCACCATTGAGAACAGTATAAACGATCTTTTACTGGAAGTAGCTTACATGAGAAATGCCCTCGTTTAACATGCCAGGATGATCGACTTCGGCATTCTCCAACTGCTGTTTACATTTTCTAACACGTTATGAGGACGAATACAAACTTTGACACTTTCCTTGTAAGTGGGGTAAGCACAAGTCATTTTCAAATGTAATGTCTTTATTTAAGCTCATCTAGTCCTGCGTAGTGCAAATCACATTACTATATTGTTATATTAGTCAAGGCCTATTTAAAGTGCTCTTAAATTGTTTAAAATTAGCAATGATCAATTTGAAATTTGCTTATTTATTTAAACAACTGAACAATTGTAGGATTGATGGTTTCTTTTTCTGCGTTTCTACCAGTATGAGATACGCACTCAAAATGTGTCCCCTTCCTTCAACAACCCCCGACTGAAGATTGGAGTGGTCATCACTAGCAGCGAGCAGGTGCCCGAAAACAACACTCATTGTCAGCTCGGTGCTGAGAGGAAAACACTCCCACTCCTTCTGGTGGATACCGAGACCAATCCCTTCAAAACATGTTTCATTCTAGAAATGATCCTTGCAAATATAGTCTTAACTTTTATTGACAGACCGTCGCCCCCAACTGGCAAGCTCTACTTCATATGATACAATGACTGGGCAACAACGAGGTGTTACATTAACAATACAAACTAACTTGAGACAGCCAAGTCTTTGAAGCATGCCTTAAGTTTGTCGTGTGATACAAAAGCAAGTATTGGCATTTTTGCATTGCCTGCCTCGTCAAACATGCTCGTGCCACAGCACACAGCGCTGCTGCATCGGGACACAGAGGTGGATTTTAAAGCGACTGAATCAACGAGCTGAGGCTACTTTCTGAAGAAATTGAAAACATACCTCTAGTCGAAATATTTGCTATTTAGATAATTAATTAATTTTTTGAATTTGCAAATGGCAGACTACATTGCCAATAAAAAAATAAAACTGTAGGACAATCTGAATTGCTCATATCAAGCTGCGATGTTACCTATGAGAATCGCAAGAATAATTCAAGGGGAATTAGCTCAAATGGTTGAGCGCTCGCTTAGCATGCGAGAAGTAGCGGGATCGATGACGCATTCTCCAAATAGTTTTTAACGTATCTGCGTATTAAGTCCCAACGCATTATGAAGATACATTCAGTGTGACAATTCTTTGTAACAGAGACGTCCCCCCTACATGTGTATTTTAAAGCAGTGTCTCCTAATTTGTAATATTCCCCAGGTTCAGAAACTGCAGTGCGCCCTCCATCGTATGCCTTACGAGAAGCACAAAGGGAGATTTGTTATATTTTTTAGCAATGGAAGAGTTTCTGTTATTTGGGAATAAATATAAATGGCTTGAAGTTTGCTTGCATTGGTTTGCATACATGTAATTGTGATTACATACTTTCCTGCCCAGTGTTGCTTTCTTCTTAGATGTGGTCTTCTTCTGAGCAAATTGGTCTCTGTGGCGCAATCGGTTAGCGCGTTCGGCTGTTAAACGAAAGGTTGGTGGTTCAAGCCCACCCAGGGACGGTGTTTTCTGTATTTCTGAATCACATTAGAAAATGGGGCAGTAATACGTTATTATTTCCTCCAATTACACTGAAGAAAAAAATGTGTTTTGTTTTTTAGTTCAAAATAATAAAAAACCAAAATATTTGTGCTGTTTGTCGAAACCCGGGATCGAACCAGGGACCTTTAGTCTAACGCTCTCCCAACTGAGCTATTTCGGCTTGACAAGGAGGGAAGGGGGAAGGGGAAGGGGAAGGGGCAAGGGGCAAGGGGCAAGGGGCAAGGGGAGGGCTACATCAGCGCTGTGTGCTGTGGCTCGAACTTGTTTGATGAGGCAGGCAATGCAAAAATGCCATAACTTGCTTTTTTATCACACGACAAACTTAAGGTATGGTATAAAGACTTGGCTGTTTGAAGTTAGTTTGTATTGTTAATGTAACACCTCGTTGTTTCCCAGCCATTGTATCATATTAATGAAGTAGAGCTTGCCAGTTGGGGGCGACGGTCTGCCAATAAAAGTTCAGACTATATTTGCAAGGATCATTTCTAGAGTGAAACATGTTTTGAAGGGATTGGTCTCGGTATCCACCAGGAGGAGTGGGAGTGTTTTCCTCTCAGCACCGAGCTGACAATGAGTGTTGTTTTCGGGCACCTGCTCGCTGCTAGTGATGACCACTCCAATCTTCAGTCGGGGGTTGTTGAAGGAAGGGGACACATTTTGAGTCCGTATCTCATACTGGTAGAAACGCAGAAAAAAGAAACCATCAAGCCTACAATTGTTCAGTTGTTTAAATCAATAAGCACATTTCAAATTGATCATTGCTAATGTTAAAACAATTTAAGAACACTTTAAATAGGCCTTGACTCATATAAAAATATAGTAATGTGTTTTGCACTACGCAGGACTAGATGAGCTTAAATAAATACATTACATCTGAAAATAACTTGTGCTTACCCCCACTTACAAGGAAAGTGTCAAACTTTGTATTCGTCCTCATAACGTGTTTGAAAATGTAAACAGCAGTTGGAGAATGCCGAAGTCGATCATCCTGGCATGTTAAACGAGGGCATTTCTCATGTAAGCTACTTCCAGTAATAGATCGTTTATACTGTTCTCAATTGTCCGCATCCCAGCCTGAGACTACGATCCAGTGGCCGACGGAGATGTTTTTCAAAGTAATATGTTATTTGGAATATTAAAACAATCAAGTTAAATAAGACATGTTTGGACACAAAATATTTTTCAGTGACTTCAACAAGTAGTCTGTTTACAACAAAAATACAATCTGTGTTAGGAACGCTATTTTAGTCTGATTTAAAATGGAAATTAAAATGGTATTGAGTGCTGACAAGAGTTTGGTATCAGCTGTGAATTTCCTTGAAACAATCTTTTCTAGTAAAATGAACACATTTATTCCTTTTAAAAATAAGTAAAAGTGAACTCTCAGAAGTGGGATTTGAACCCACGCCTCCGTTCAGAGACCAGAAAACACAATTCTTTGGAAAAACAGAGTCCTTGAATCTGGCGCCTTAGACCACTCGGCCATCCTGACAAGCAGCGTTTGTTACAGTAGAAAATCCCGGTGTGAGCAAATCCCTCATCTTCCTCCAATTCAATAGACAAATCAGAGCCATCCCCTAACCTCTCAATCATGGCACCGTAGTCATGGAGAACTGATTGTACAAATACTCCACACCAACTAATCACTCCCGTATGCTTTAGCGGTCTAACAGTTTGGTCTCTGTGGCGCAATCGGTTAGCGCATTCGGCTGTTAACTGAAAAGTTGGTGGTTCTCAAGCCCACCCAGGGACGGTGTTTTCTGCATTTCTTAATCACATTAGAAAATGGCACTGTAATACATTGTTATTTCCTCCAATTACACTGAAGAAAAAAAAAGTGTTCTGTTTTTTAGTTCAAAATAATACAAAACAAAAAACGTCTCGCTGTTTGCGAAACCGGGATCAAACCAGGGAAGGGGAGTGTTTCAACCTTTATTTTCTGTTCCGTCCGATCTCTTCTTCACCTTCGCACCAACTTTATTTCCATTCTACCGCTCTCTCGTTCTCCGTCTCCTGTCCCTTTTATTCTCCCCGAAATCACTGCAACACCTATTCCCATTCTATTTAATTAGCGCTCAAACATGCTCTTAACAGGGGTCATAGAAAGATGAAAGGAAAAATACAGACAATACTTAACACATAACACCTCACCTGGACGCAATAGCCAAGCGCTGTTCTAATTTAATAAGTCAATTGGAGAGAATCTCTCTCCTACGGACACATCAATAAAACAATTACCCACCCCATTGAATTCCATAGTTATTAAATCATTTTAAAAGTCACAGGGGTGACATTAGCACCACGCTCTAACCAACTGAGCTAACCGGCCACTCGTTCCTCTTAACTGGAAAAAGAAATTCCAACAATTACAAACCAACAATTTGTTGTAATGGTCTAGAAATGCAACATATTGCAACGTTGCGTTTTATCACTGGGGGTGGGGGGATCGGACATGCAAATAGTGAAAAACGTAGCATAAATTGTCATAGTTTCATTTCATATGTATACATAGTTCTAAAACAAACATCGCCCGAACAAGGACTTGAACCCTGGACCCTCAGATTAAAAGTCTGATGCTCTACCGACTGAGCTATCCGGGCTCTCCTATGACCCTGTTGCAAATCAAACAAAATACATATTTTCCACCTAAAACATTAGACATCTCATTGATTTCACGTGTCCAATCACACGCTTCAGTTTCAAAATGACGTAAGTCACCTTCACTGGATTTTCTTTTTTATAAGAAATGTAACCCTCAGTTAGGTCCCACCGAGATCTGAACTCGGATCGCTGGATTCAGAGTCCAGAGTGCTAACCATTACAACATGGAACCGATGGCCATGTGTTACGGAATGCATGGCAGGGCGCTCCTGCTGCTCCAAAGTGTCGAATGTTCCCGCTGACGACCCATAAAGCACTTTTTTGGTAACAAAATATGACTTGTATTAACATTACATTGTGTCCATGTGGTGTGCATGGCTTATCCCTCCCCTCTCCCACTCTCCTCCTTATTACAAAGTAGTGATACTTACCTTGATTGCTGCTATTGCGTATTTTGGGCTGTTTTTTGGTAACAAAATATGGTAACACGGTATGCTAATGAGCTAACAATACACACCTTTAGTGCTGCTATTATTTTAACATGTTGCTAACGAGTTATTGATACTCTTTGAATACTGCTATTGTTTACAACGCTGCTAACGGTGTATTGCTACTTACCTTTTGTAACAGGAGGCTGTGTGGTTCAGTGGTTAAAAAAAGGAATTATAACCAGGAGGTCCGTAGTTCAAATCCCACCTCACAACACTGACTCATTGTGTGACACTCAGCAAATCACTTAATCTCCTTGTGCTCCGTCCTTCGGCTGAGACGTAATTGTAAGTGACTCTGCAGCTAATGCATAGTTCACACACCCTAGTCTCTGTAAGTCACTTTGTATAAAGGCGTCTGCTAAATACACACATAATAATATCATCGGTTGTGAGAGCTGATGGTTAACATTTATTATGCATATTAATTGACAATTTTATTTGCACCCCATATATATATATTGTAATATTAAAGTGTTGTTTTTTAGTTTATGCTATGTATACTTTTTATTAATGTGCTACAATTATCTTGCCACTATTACTTATTATCCTAGCTATAGCATATGCTGGTTTTACAATTGCTGCTAATATATTAACGGATTAAGTGAATAACTAACACATGCTTTTGAGAGTCAACTGCTTGGAAGGCAGGTATGCTCACCACTATACCACCAACGCCACTGCTTTAACTTTATCTGTCTGTTAAACATCAGCAGTTTTTTTTTTAATTGTCTGTACAAATGCAATACATCCCAACGTTACGTTTGGTTCACGTTTTATCACTGGGGTGGGAACCGGTCACGAAAATAGTCAAAAACATTGCGGAAATTGCCATTTGTTCATGCTATATGGATTCATAGTGCTAAAAATGAACACCGCCCGAACAGGGACTTGAACCCTGGACCTTTAGATTAAAAGTCTAATGTTCTACTGACTGCAGAGCGCTGGACTGTCAGGTAGTAGCAGAGTGGTGCAGCGGAAGCGTTTTGGGCCCAGAACCCAGAGGTCTCTTTTGTTCAACATTTGTCGAAACTGTGCTTCAAATAAATGAACCAAGAGTGAGATTGATTGATATTTTGACTTGCACATTTCTTTTGAGTGTTACAATAAAAGAGTGTATGTATATTATGTTTTATGAATGTGCATGTGTGCATAGCGCAACTTAAAATCAATTCCGGCACCTCCTCAAGACTCACCTCTTCAGACAGCACCTGTAGAACTCCTATTTTCCCAGTGGACACTTTATCACTCTTCCTTAATGTGCTTTACTTGCTCTTATCTGCTCCCTATTTTAATGCATTTACTGTACTGTAATCTGCCACAAGTGTTATTCAATCTGTAGTATTTTGCATGTAATCATATCCTGATGTAACTATCACTGACACTGTTATCTGCTCTGATTATTGAATCGTATTTTGTCATATAGTTGTACTTACTAGAACTGAAGTCACTGTATTTTATTCTTTGCTCTTATATGTATGAATACTTGTACTGTGATTCTTGAAATGTATTTTTGTTTACGACTGTAAGTCACTGTGGGTAACGGCGTCTGTGTCCTCAGAAGGCTCTGATTATATTACGATTACTGTCAGGATCATATAACAAGTACTGCTTTATTACAAATTGAGCAGAAACTGCATTTTTGTATTAATACAGCCTTCTCAATAGACTCCAAGCTTCCGATTTCGTTTGCAGTCGTGAAGGGTGCGGTGGCCAAGTGGTAAGGCGTCGGTCTCGTAAACCGAAGATCACGGGTTCAATCCCTGTCCGTACCTTGTTGCTGTCTTTAAAACACTATTTGTTACTTGTTTGTACCTTTGCAGCTGAAATGGAAAATTATAAAATGCTATTTGTATTTTAATTTTAATTAAAAAAGAGGGCACTCGGATTTAAACCAGGGAACCTCTTGATCTGCAGTTAAATGCTCTACCACCGAGCTATACCCCCACTCCAACAACACCATTTTCTATCAAGCACAACCAATGGTGCCGAGCTGTCAGTTTCAGAAATGCAAGCTGTCAAGGCTTGTGATTTTTTACCTTGTATCCCACAGCAAATTCCTGTGGGGCAATTGGTCAGTGTGTTTGGCTCTTAACCCTTTAAGGACTGAGATCGTGTCAACACCAGATCATACTGAAATTTCAAATTGAAAGCCACAGCTTGCCTTGCCAGACGGCTTTGAGAGATTATTTAAGAAAAGCTGTAACGTTCCCCAGAGTGTTCTGAAAACAAGGACACCAATTCCAAGATGCGACTGTAACAAATTGATTTGCAAACGGTTGGTTGCTTTTGAAACAGGTCTTTATATACAAATAGCTAAATTTATGTTAATAATTTGACTACGCCACCTTGTGTTTATTGAGGACAAGGACGTCGAGTGGTTGGTTCCCACACAAACTCTTTTATCCAGGAGAAACCAAGCAATCATGTACTAAAAATAATCTTTACAAGGTTTTATTAGCAATTGTTTTAAAAATCTCAAGCACATTAACAATAATGTAAACATGTGACAATGTGTCTAGTAGATTATATATATATATATAAGGATAATACAATAAAACAAACTCTAAATCTATCAGTTTCTTATAGCGCAGTTAATTAAACTAATTACCACAGATTATATTATTGCAGTTTATATAAAATACTTGGATCTATCAGTTTCTTATAGTAAAGTTAATTAACCAGTTCAGCAATTCTGTTCTTTTTGTGATACATACAAAGTAGACAACAACGTCAGCAATTGAATGGTCTCGTTACAAACTACATTACATTTATAAAGTACACGGTACCAATTTCCCCCAATCTATTTAAAATGAATATATAAAACAGCTGCGTGCACGCAAGAATAAAATAAAATATAACAAATAAACCAGAGGATTCCTTGCTGCAGGAGCAGGACAACTATCAAATAAACCACACAACGTTAACAATAAACTAACAGGCTCACTGACCGGGGAACCCCAACACACTATACCTCGTGTTGGAAATGATACACTCACGGTCAAACACAGCCTTCCTGGTGTGCGACACGAAGTTATAAAGTATCTCCACGTTCCAGCTCCAGTCTGCAACAAGGAATCTCCTTTACAATTCAGGGTTTCCCTCTCAATATTCTTCCGCATTTATAAAAGCAGTAGATAATTGGCAGGGCGGGGAGATGAAGCAGCAAGCCACTGGCAAGCAGAGCCGTGGAACGGGAGACACGGCTGCTAAGCAACAGGGGGGTGTGTATTGGGCAGACAGTCCTTCAGTCAATCGTAGTTTCGCTCGTATAGTTCCATAGAGGAAAGAGAGAAAGTAGTTTAGGGTGTGTCTCGTGAAGCAAATACACCAAACCACACTTGTGATGAAAAATAATAATAAAGTGCTTTACAACAAAACACACATTCATATAAATAAATCAATACAGACACACAATACACATTTATCAAATAATAATATGAGAAATACAATCCACACTTGAATAATAGAATAATAATCATTTGTTTTTTTAATATATTAAATTGAAAGTCACAGCTTGCCTTGCCAGATGGCTTTGACAGATTACGTAAGAAACAACTTGCTTTACATTTTTACAGCAGTCAACATTTGTATGTGACATTTTGTTTTGGTAACACTGAAGATGTTTTCCAAGTCGATTTCTATAAATATAAGGGGCACTCAGTTTGAACCGGGGACCTCTTGAGCTGCAGGCAAATGCTCTACCACTGAGCTATACCACCACTCTCCTATCGAACTGATCTTTACTGTTTCATTTCGCAACCTGACATTATGTGGCTGAGCAGCAGCTTCAGAAGAAAATCCTATGAATGGATAATTATATTTCCCCATCTCTGCTTTCTTTAACTGTTATGTTCAAGGTTGGTTAAATGTAATGAGAAAAGGGAAAATAAAATTGGTTGGACAAAATAGTTCTATAAATACAGTTACTGCTAAACTATTATTATTTTGTTGTTCTTGCTGCTGTTGATATAGCTGTATTACTTCTATTGCTACTGTTAACTTTGCTGCTATTGAATTAGCTATTACTTTTATTGTTAATTGCATATGCAGGGATGGAAATAAGACTCCTAATGCATAACAGTTTGGTCCATTTCAGGTTATACTAACTGCAGGCCCTTGTATAAACCTGAAATGGCTCCTACTGCTATAAAATGGGAGTCTTATTTCCACCCCTGCTTATGTGCTTAGCCATTTTAATAGTGTGTTTTTGCATATTTAAATTTGATTGCTTTTAATAGTTTTAGAATACAATTAATAAACCTCTTTTGATAATTAGTTTGTCTGGCTTCCTTGTCTGCGTTACCAAGGTGTTATAACTTATAACTTACCCCAGTGACACACACAACATATAGTTGTTGCTTGGACATATCAAAATACTGTATTGTAAATATATATTTAGTTTATATTTAAATCTATTAATGTTACACATGGTTTATTCTTTAACTCCTAATAATAAGCATTATAGTTTAACCAGCTTGGTTATTGTACAATTATAATGTATTCATTTAAAAGTAAAAGCATGTGCTCACTCACTCACAGATAGATTTACAAAAAAATGTACAAATGGAGATTCTACAGAAGTGACTGTTTATATATATATATATATATATATATATATATATATATATATATATATATATATATATATATATATATATATATATATATATATATATATATATATATATATATATATATATATATATATATATACACACACACACACACACACACACACACACACACATACATACACAGTGTATGGCAAATGAAATACACAGTAATATTAAGATGGACCTTCGATGGACAAGAAAAGAAATACAATTTTTAAATACCATAGTAAAACTTGAAGAAGGTTCAATTGAGACTGACCTCTTCTGTAAACCTACTGACATGCACCAGTATTTACACATGTCCTCTGCACATCCGATACACACTAAAAGGGCAATCCCAAAGGGTCTAGGAATAAGAATACAAAGAATATGCTCAAAAGAAAGTGACTATGTAAAACAAAGAAATGTATTAAAAACAAATCTTAAAAAAAGAGGATACAAAGAAAGAATTATAGAGACGGAGTTAAGAAAAGTGGATAAACTAAAAATAGATGACCTACTAGATTATAAAAATAGAGATAAAAAGGTCAAAAGAGTCCCATTGGTAATGACTTACTCTAAACTTTTGCCCAATATTTCTAAGATAGTTTGGAAACACTTGCGGATTCTACATAATTCAGAAAAGTTAAAAAAAAAAGTATTTCTTAAGGCCCCAGTTGTAGCATTCAAAAGAGAAGCTAATTTAGGTGATATTTTAGTTCACAGTAAACATAAAAGAATAATTGACAAAATAGGTTCTACGAACATGTGCACCAGTAGATGTAAAGTGTGTAAATACAGGGACAAAAGTAAAAATATAATTAAACATAAGAACACCACATATCCACTAAAAACGAATACCTGAATACATGTGATTTCACATGTTGGTCAACGTCAAAACATACCAGTGTGTGCAAGCAGTTTGATATCCACACCATTTATATTAAACAAATTAGAATCTTTGGTTCCGTCGTTCAGTATTTTCTCAAATAAGATGACAAATTAACGTTGGGCGTCCTTTTAAATACAAATTGTAGATGTTTCTTCAAGGCAACAGAGCAATGTTTGATTCTGTTCACATTGTATACAGTATTGCAACAAAATTACTTATTGGTCATTGTCATATAGCAATTGCTGTTGTAAAATGTGTGCATCGTTTATAGTTATAATGATATTGAAAAAAATAATCTTACTTTTTTGGGTTGGCTTCAATCTATTTCTTTTTTTACAATTGTCATAACATCATTCATGGAGCAAGAGTTGGTATGTGCGTAATAAACCCAATCGGGCCTTGATACAATAGACAACCCTAGTGTGTGCTGCTTTCTACAGTAACAAACACAGCTTGTCAGGATGGCTGAGTGGTCTAAGATGCCAGACTCAAGGACTCTGTCTTTCCAAAGAATTGTGTTTTCTGATCTCTGAATGGAGGCGTGGGTTCAAATCCCACTGCTGACAGTTCAATTGTACTTATTTTTAAAAGGAATAAATGTGTTCATTTTAATATAAAAGATTGTTTCAAGGAAATCAACAGCTGATACCAAACTCTTGTCAGCACTCAATACCATTTTAATTTCCATTTTAAATCAGACTAAAATAGTGTTCCTAACACAGATTGCATTTTTGTTGTAAACAGACTACTTGTTAAAGTCACTGAAAAATATTTTGTGTCCAAACATATGTTATTTAACTTTTAATATTCCAAATAACATATTACTTTGAAAACCATCTCCGTCGGCCACTGGATCGTGGTCTCAGGCTGGGATGCGGACCATTGAGAACAGTATAAACGATCTATTACTGGAAGTAGCTTACAGGAGAAATGCCCTCGTTTAACATGCTAGGATGATCGACTTCGGCATTCTCGATTTCCATTACATGAGAGAAGATGTTAAAACTTCATGCTGATTTGAACTTGGCTCTCGCCAAGATAAGCACCAACTAAGACGTAGCTTCACAGTAAACTAATGTGATCCATATGTGTCTCCATCCATTTGCGCTTCCTTCCATATGATGATGTAGATATCCTTCTGTCTGGTGTTGATGGTTGAAGTGTAATGCTGGCTCCAGGGATCAGCTTATTTTGCCTCCCTAGCGCATCAGCACACACAACGGCTGCGATGCTGGCTCCGGGGATCAACCATAGTGCGGTCTCCCCAGCGCATCAGCATGACAACCGTCTGGATTGAGCTAAGTAGGGTACATCTCTGGGGTCTACAATTGGGCACCTTACATCCTCGGTGTTTCGTCGACTAGCCCACGACACCTCAAGAGGGCTCGACGGTGATTCTGGCATCCCAGCATCACCCCCCTCCGTCCCCCACTCAACTAAGCCCAGCTTACTTACCTGTACATCAGCCTTTCTTTCTTTCTATTGTGCTTGAGATCCCCAGCCAGAATCTTTCCGTCTCAACCACAGCCAGTTGCTGCTCCTCTCTGCTGCTTCAGATAAGTTCTTCACTGTGCGACGCAACTCTTGGCCATTGAATCCGACATCTCTGATAAACCGGGTTGTAGAGTGTGCCACAAATCCTCGACATCCCACTTCCACTGGGTAAACCCAGACTCTCCATCCTCGCTGTTCCGCTTCAGTGGCTAGTTGAGCATACTGCAGTTTCTTCCTCTCATACGCCTCATCTACAGCATCCTCCCATGGCACTGTTAACTCTACCAGGTGAACAAGGCGTGCTGATCCAGACCACAGGACAATATCTGGTCGAAGGTTTGTGGTGGCAATTTCAGGTGGAAAAATATGCCGCTGACGAACATCTGCCAGCATTTTCCAGTCTCTAGCAGCTTCCAGTTGTCCTGGGTGAGGATTGGTTTTAACACCTTTTCTTGGTGGTTGCTCTCCTGGGCGGAGAAATGTTGTCTTTTGTGTGTAATGTTTTGATGGAACAGGTGGCAACTTATTGGTCATGTTACGTTTGTCTTCCAATGCTAAGGCCAAACATCGCAGCACCTGGTCATGGCGCCAAGTAAACCGTCCTTGGCTAAGAGCCACCTTACATCCTGTCAAAATGTGCCTTAATGTTGCAGGTGATGAACACAAAGGACATGAGGGATCCTCTCCTACCCAGAGGTTTAGGTTCTGTGGTGATGGGAGAACATCATATGTTGACCTTATAAGGAAACTGATCCTGCTCTGTCCCATTGACCATAGGTCTTGCCAGCCAATCTTGTGTTGTTCTACACTCTCCCATCTCATCCATTCTCCCTGCTTGCCCTGGGAAATGGCCTTTATACACCTCATCCTCTCCTCCTGCTTTTGCACCTCGTTGACTACAAGCTTCCTCCGTTGCGCTGGGGCTGCCTTGTGCCATGTAGGAGGAGCTGAACTGAGACCAAGACCCCCTCTTCCATGCTGAACTTGCCCCATGATATCACCAATTCGAAGGGCAGCCTTTGCATCCTCCACAGCTTTCTTTGCCACCCACTTTCTTCCAGTTTTCAACACAGGTGCTGCCTCCCTTACGCATTTGTCGCGTGACTCTACTAATCTCATTTCCAGTCGGACCTTGGCGCACTTAAACTCGTCGGTTAGAGCGGAGACAGGTAGCTGCAGTATTCCTTTACCATAAAGTCCCACTCTGCTGAGGCAGCGTGGAACTCCCAACCATTTCCTGATGTGTGAACTGATTAAAGCTTCCAGCTTCTCTACTGTTGTCAAAGAAACCTCGTACACAGTCAGTGGCCACAGCAACCTTGGCAGTAGGCCAAACTGAAAGCACCAGAGTTTTAGTTTGCCTGGTAAAGCGCTGCTGTCTATGCTCTTCAACCCTTCCACAGCTTGTTGTCTAACTTCTCCCACATGAACTGTGTCCTTTAGATCCCGGTCGTACCATCTCCCAAGGCTCTTCACTGGCTTCTCAGACACTGTTGGTATTGCCTCACCATTAATGAAGAACGTTTTATCAACTATTTTACCTTTAATTATAGAGATGCTCCTTGATTTAGTGGGCTTGAATTGCATTCGTGCCCATTCAATGTTATTGATTAATTTGCCCAATAACCGATTAGTGCAGGCTACTGTTGTAGTCATGGTTGTCATGTCATCCATGTATGCTCGAATTGGTGGTAGTCGTATTCAGAAGCCAAGCTCTCCTCCCACTACCCATTTTGATGCCCTAATGATTACTTCCATTGCCATGGTAAAAGCCAGTGGAGAAATGGTGCATCCTGCCATTATTCCAACTTCTAGGCATTGCCATGTAGTGCTGAATTCTGAAGTTGAAAAACTAAATTGCAAATCTCCAAAGTAGACTTTCACTAGATTTGTTATTGTCATTGGTACACTGAAAAAATCAAATGCTGCCCAAAGAAGTTCATGTAGCACTGAACCATATGCATTAGCCAAATCCAGGAATGTTACATGGAGCTCCTTCCTCTCCTTTTTAGCTGATTGAATTTGTTGCCAGATTACATTGATGTGTTCTAAGCATCCTGGGAAACCTGGAATGCCCGCTTTTTGTATTGAAGTGTCAATGAAACAGTTCTTTAATAGGTAAGTTGACAATCTCTGAGCAATAATGCTGAAGAAAATCTTGCCTTCTACGTTTAATAGGGAAATAGGGCGAAACTGACTGATGCTGCTAGAATCTTTTCTTTAGGTATAAAGACTCCACCTGCTCGGCGCCATGCTCTTGGTACAACCTGTTTTTCCCATGCTACTTTCATCAGTTTCCACAGGATTCGTAGAACTCCTGAAGCACTCTTGTACACTCTGTACGGAACTCCATTAGGCCCTGGAGATGATGAAGCCCTTGCTTTTTCACAGCTTGCTCTACTTCTTTCCACTTAGGTGCACAGTCCTCCATTTGGTATTCTGGTGGATTGATAGGTGGGATGTCTGAAGGAATTGACATAGGCTCCTGCCTTTTGAATCTGTATGCGTTTCTTCCAAATATCTCTCCAGCTCAAACTTAGATGCTTTTAGTGCGCCATTCTTCTCACTGGTGAATAACTTCTTTACAAATTTGAATGGGTCTTTATAAAAGTTAGTTCTCGCACGCTCCTTCTTTTTGTAGCGTTTCTGTAGGCGCTCAGCTCTGCGCAATGTTGCAAGCTTATCTTTTATGACCCTTTGTAAGAGATTGAGTCCCTCCTTCTGACTTTCTTCTGCTCTTCTCCATTGCTTCCTCAGCTGTCTCCTTTCTCTAACTAAGCGTTCAATCTCCTGCTGCCGTCTAGACTTTCCAGGAAGTTTGTACTTTTTCCTTCCTTTTTTCAACTCCAAACCTCTCGCTTCCATATGTATAGATGATGTCCCCAAATTTATCCAGTTTCTTTTCAACTGTTCCACTTAACCTTTCCAATGCAAAGCAGAGATCTGTGTTTACTGTGTCCCATGCAGTTTTCTCACAAGCTCTTGGCCATTTAACTCCAGGCTTGTGCCCGTTGAGGTTCTTTTTTCTCTTACGCTGGTTTGTCTGACCGGGTTCACAAGGATCATTAGGTTCATCACTAACTGTGTCCATGCAAGTCCTCCTCACATCTATGACAGGGGTGCTGATATCCTGCGAACTGTGGTTTGCTTCCTGTCGCTGGATTTCATTCGACTGACTTGACTGACTTCGTAAGAAGTACTGATCAATGCGAGGCCCTTGTCCCTTCTCCCTCAAGCATTTCATTCTCCCTTGATGAATCTTCAAACCCCTGACCGTTGTCGCCTTGCTCCAGCCGCAGACACAAACCTGGAGTTCCATGTCTTTGCTAACTGCAGATCTTGAACTAGTCTTTTGTGAAGTACTCTCCATACTCATATCCGTTTCCGTTCCTAAGTCCTTAACCGTGTTGTCCAACGTTGAGTCATCTTCGCCCTGCTCTCGCAGACTCTAGGGGTATTTTCCTCTTTAATTTCTTTGAAGCCTTGGGCGGTGTCTCCAGCATCCTGTAAACACAGAGCTGGATACTGCCGACAAGGGTAGCTAACCCTGCCAGCCCCAATGGGGTCTCTTTCCTCCAGTCAGCTGTCTCTCCAGGCTGTCACAAGGTCTTTCCCTTGTTGCCAGCTGCACTATTCACAGCAGTCACTGGACGTATCCAGATCTTCATGATTTCCATTACATGAGAGAAGATGTTAAAACTTCATGCTGATTTGAACTTGGCTCTCGCCAAGATAAGCACCAACTAAGACGTAGCTTCACAGTAAACTAATGTGATCCATATGTGTCTCCATCCATTTGCGCTTCCTTCCATATGATGATGTAGATATCCTTCTGTCTGGTGTTGATGGCTGAAGTGTAATGCTGGCTCCAGGGATCAGCTTATTTTGCCTCCCTAGCGCATCAGCACACACAACGGCTGTGATGCTGGCTCCGGGATCAACCATAGTGCGGTCTCCCCAGCGCATCAGCATGACAACCGTCTGGATTGAGCTAAGTAGGGTACATCTCTGGGGTCTTCAAGTGGGCACCTTCCATCCTCGGTGTTTCGTCGACTAGCCCACGACACCTCAAGAGGGCTCGACGGTGATTCTGGCGTCCCAGCATCACCCCCCTCCGTCCCCCACTCAACTAAGCCCAGCTTACTTACCTGTACATCAGCCTTTCTTTCTTTCTATTGTGCTTGAGATCCCCAGCCAGAATCTTTCCATCTCAACCACAGCCAGTTGCTGCTCCTCTCTGCTGCTTCAGATAAGTTCTTCACTGTGCGACGCAACTCTTGGCCATTGAATCCGACATCTCTGAGAAACCAGGTTGTAGAGTGTGCCACAAATCCTCGACATCCCACTTCCACTGAGTAAACCCAGACTCTCCATCCTCGCTGTTCCGCTTCAGTGGCTAGTTGAGCATACTGCAGTTTCTTCCTCTCATACGCCTCATCTACAGCATCCTCCCATGGCACTGTTAACTCTACCAGGTGAACAAGGCGTGCTGATCCAGACCACAGGACAATATCTGGTCGAAGGTTTGTGGTGGCAATTTCAGGTGGAAAAATAAGCCGCTGACGAACATCTGCCAGCATTTTCCAGTCTCTAGCAGCTTCCAGTTGTCCTGGGCGAGGATTGGTTTTAACACCTTTTCTTGGTGGTTGCTCTCCTGGGCGGAGAAATGTTGTCTTTTGTGTGTAATGTTTTGATGGAACAGGTGGCAACTTATTGGTCATGTTACGCTTGTCTTCCAATGTTAAGGCCAAACATCGCAGCACCTGGTCATGGCGCCAAGTAAACCGTCCTTGGCTAAGAGCCACCTTACATCCTGTCAAAATGTGCCTTAATGTTGCAGGTGATGAACACAAAGGACATGAGGGATCCTCTCCTACCCAGAGGTTTAGGTTCTGTGGTGATGGGAGAACATCATATGTTGACCTTATAAGGAAACTGATCCTGCTCTGTTCCATTGACCATAGGTCTTGCCAGCCAATCTTGTGTTGTTCTACACTCTCCCATCTCATCCATTCTCCCTGCTTGCCCTGGGAAATGGCCTTTATACACCTCATCCTCTCCTCCTGCTTTTGCACCTCGTTGACTACAAGCTTCCTCCGTTGCGCTGGGGCTGCCTTGTGCCATGTAGGAGGAGCTGAACTGAGACCAAGACCCCTCTTCCATGCTGAACTTGCCCCATGATATCACCAATTCGAAGGGCAGCCTTTGCATCCTCCACAGCTTTCTTTGCCACCCACTTTCTTCCAGTTTTCAACACAGATGCTGCCTCCCTTACGCATTTGTCGCGTGACTCTACTAATCTCATTTCCAGTCGGACCTTGGCGCACTTAAACTCGTCGGTTAGAGCGGAGACAGGTAGCTGCAGTATTCCTTTACCATAAAGTCCCACTCTGCTGAGGCAGCGTGGAACTCCCAACCATTTCCTGATGTGTGAACTGATTAAAGCTTCCAGCTTCTCTACTGTTGTCAAATAAACCTCGTACACAGTCAGTGGCCACAGCAACCTTGGCAGTAGGCCAAACTGAAAGCACCAGAGTTTTAGTTTGCCTGGTAAAGCGCTGCTGTCTATGCTCTTCAACCCTTCCACAGCTTGCTGTCTAACTTCTCCCACACGAACTATGTCCTTTAGATCCCGGTCGTACCATCTCCCAAGACTCTTCACTGGCTTCTCAGACACTGTTGGTATTGCCTCACCATTAATGAAGAACGTTTTATCAACTACTTTACCTTTAATTATAGAGATGCTCCTTGATTTAGTGGGCTTGAATTGCATTCATGCCCATTCAATGTTATTGGTTAATTTGCCCAATAACCGATTAGTGCAGGCTACTGTTGTAGTCATGGTTGTCATGTCATCCATGTATGCTCGAATTGGTGGTAGTCGTATTCCAGAAGCCAAGCGCTCTCCTCCCACTACCCATTTTGATGCCCTAATGATTACTTCCATTGCCATGGTAAAAGCCAGTGGAGAAATGGTGCATCCTGCATTATTCCAACTTCTAGGCATTGCCATGTAGTGCTGAATTCTGAAGTTGAAAAACTAAATTGCAAATCTCCAAAGTAGGCTTTCACTAGATTTGTTATTGTCATTGGTACACTGAAAAAATCAAATGCTGCCCAAAGAAGTTCATGTGGCACTGAACCATATGCATTAGCCAAATCCAGGAATGTCACATGGAGCTCCTTCCTCTCCTTTTTAGCTGATTGAATTTGTTGCCAGATTACATTGATGTGTTCTAAGCATCCTGGGAAACCTGGAATGCTGCTTACATTTTCTAACACGTTATGAGAACGAATACAAAGTTTGACACTTTCCTTGTAAGTGGTAGAATACGCGTGAATCCTGAAAACATCTTGTTAATATTTAAACAAAGCCAGCAGTCACTTTATTGATCACTCTGTGGATTAACCGCTATTGGAACACAGATGATTGTGTTAAAGATGTTTGTTGAGGCAGTTCAAGCGCTGCACTTTCAGGCAGCCAGTTCCAGAGTTTGCCTTTTGGACTTACTCTGGAAGGAATACAAAAAAAAAAACATTTGTTGAGAACCGCATTTGGGAGAAAACTTAACAGTTTCGAAACGCATTTGTAAAGACATCGGATTCTATTATGGTGTTTCCGAGCTGTTGAACTTTTCTCATAATACACAGGTTTACTGGAGTGACAAAAAACACTAGTCTTGTGAAGCCGATTGATCAATTGATCAATTTGAAATTTGCTTATTGATTTAAACAACTGAACAATTGTAGGCTTGATGGTTTCTTTTTTCTGCGTTTCTACCAGTATGAGATATGCACTCAAAATGTGTCCCCTTCCTTCAACAACCCCCGATTGAAGATTGGAGTGGTAATCACTAGCAGCGAGCAGGTGCCCGAAAACAACACTCATTGTCAGCTCGGTGCTGAGAAGAAAACACTCCCACTCCTCCTGGTGGATACCGAGACCAATCCCTTCAAAACATGTTTGAACTAGAAACATGGCGTTCTTGAAGAAAACACGACCTTAGCCCACTGCGCCACTGCGGAGTTGTTGCAATGCGTTCATTATTTAAACTTACATCCAATCCTGACCAGCTTTCGCTGAAAACGAAGGTGCTGCTTGATTCTAGAAATTTTTGATTTCCTGTTTCAAAATTTCTAGATTCCTGTTTGTTTGGTCGATACCATATAATGGAATTGCACACAAGAGTGGCATGTTGCTTCCTTGTCTAAATCCCTGAACTCTGATAAATTGTAGTTCCTCGTTTAATTAAAAATAAATAAATGAATCATTTATTTGGTAGAAATAAATAAATGATTTAAACAAATGCATAGAGGAATACATACATTTAGAAATAAATATTTTTAAATAAATAAATGTAGCAATAACTAAATGTAGCTATATATATATATATATATATATATATATATATATATATATATATATATATATTTACATAATGATGCAAATGTATTTGACTCTATTCACATCCCCTCACATTTAAAATCCTCCACAGGTTGGGTGCCTCTCAACTCAGATTAAGGTTGATACTGTTTAAATGCAGAACCAATATTTCCAGATGGATGAGACCATTCATTTTTAAATACATGTAATTCGATTTTTGTATTGGTTTTATTTGTATTGAGGCAGGGAGGCTGCAGTTGTTTCTAAGCGACAATGAATCTGGTATAAAATTCTTAGGGTTCGTGCCATACGACTTTGTGTCATCAAAGCTGCTTCTGGTGACGTCCAGTGGATTATATTTAGAATCTTTGGTTCTGTCGATCACAGTATTCTCAAATAAGATGACAAATCAATAGCTTAGCTGGTTTAGAGTGAAAGAAATTTCCACCAGTCAGCCTGGTTAGCTCAGTCGGTAGAGCATGCGACTATTAATCTCAGGGTCGTGGGTTCGAGCCCCATGTTGGGGGTCCTTTTTAAATACAAATTGTAGATGTTTCTTCGAGACAGCAGAGCAATGTCTGATTCTATTCACATTGTATACAGTATTGCAACAAAATTACTTATTGGTCATTGTCATAAAGCAATTGCTATTGTGAAATGCGTGCATCGTTTATAGTTATAATGATATTGAAATAAATAAACTTACTTTTTTGGGTTGGCTTCAATCTGTTTCTTTTTTACAATTGTCATAACATCATTCATGGAGCAACAGTTGGCATGTGCGTAATAAACCCAATCGGGCCTTAATTGAGAAGAACGGTAGTTCCTCGTACAAGTTAGAAAAACTTGTTTGAAACTACCGCGAGTCTCTATACAGCTCAAAGAGTTTAGCTGTTTTTACCATGTTGCAGCGGCAAAACTAAATCACTTAGAATTACCATCTGTATCAGTATCAAAAGTTTGAAACTTTCTTACCTCAAATGTGAAAAAAACGTACATACCTCATATAGACAATGAGATATAAGTTAAATAATAAACGCATTTCAACAACTGCGCAGTGGCACAGCGGGCTAAGGTCATGT
Organism: Acipenser oxyrinchus oxyrinchus; assembly: GCA_030684275.1. Lineage (NCBI taxonomy): Eukaryota > Metazoa > Chordata > Actinopteri > Acipenseriformes > Acipenseridae > Acipenser > Acipenser oxyrinchus. Next base: position 7,809,788 of record CM060291.1, on the reverse strand, counting down.
GCTCATCAAGAATGCCATGTTTCTAGTTCAAACGTGTTTTGAAGGGATTGGTCTCGGTATCCACCAGGAGGAGTGGGAGTGTTTTCTTCTCAGCACCGAGCTGACAATGAGTGTTGTTTTCGGGCACCTGCTCGCTGCTAGTGATTACCACTCCAATCTTCAATCGGGGGTTGTTGAAGGAAGGGGACACATTTTGAGTGCGTATCTCATACTGGTAGAAACGCAGAAAAAAGAAACCATCAAGCCTACAATTGTTCAGTTGTTTAAATCAATAAGCAAATTTCAAATTGATCAATTGATCAATCGGCTTCACAAGACTAGTGTTTTTTGTCACTCCAGTAAACCTGTGTATTATGAGAAAAGTTCAACAGCTCGGAAACACCATAATAGAATCCGATGTCTTTACAAATGCGTTTCGAAACTGTTAAGTTTTCTCCCAAATGCGGTTCTCAACAAATGTTTTTTTTTTTGTATTCCTTCCAGAGTAAGTCCAAAAGGCAAACTCTGGAACTGGCTGCCTGAAAGTGCAGCGCTTGAACTGCCTCAACAAACGCTTAGCTCTAAAACGTGTACATTGAAAGTCTATTAACATCTTTAACACAATCATCTGTGTTCCAATAGCGGTTAATCTACAGGGTGATCAATAAAGTGACTGCTGGCTTTGTTTAAATATTAACAAGATGTTAATATTCGCTGCTAGTGATGACCACTCCAATCTTCAGTCGGGGGTTGTTGAAGGAAGGGGACACATTTTGAGTGCGTATCTCATACTGGGAGAAAAGCAGAAAAAAGAAACCATCAAGCCTACAATTGTTCAGTTGTTTAAATCAATAAGCAAATTTCAAATTGATCAATGCTAATGTTAAAACAATTTAAGAACACTTTAAATAGGCCTTGACTAATATAACAATATAGTAATGTGATTTGCACTACGCAGGACTAGATGAGCTTAAACAAATACATTACATCTGAAAATAACTTGTGCTTATCCCCACTTACAAGGAAAGTCTCAAACTTTGTATTCGTCCTCATAACGTGTTAGAAAATGTAAACAGCAGTTGGAGAATGCCGAAGTCGATCATCCTAGCATGTTAAACGAGGGCATTTCTCCTGTAAGCTATGTCTAGTAATAGATCGTTTATACTGTTCTCAATGGTCCACATCCCAGCCTGAGACCACGATCCAGTGGCCGACGGAGATGTTTTTCAAAGTAATATGTTATTTGAAATATTAAAACAATCAAGTTAAATAACATGTTTGGACACAAAATATTTTTCAGTGACTAACAAGTAGTCTGTTTACAACAAAAATGCAATCTGTGTTAGGAACACTATTTTAGTCTGATTTAAAATGGAAATTAAAATTGTATTGAGTGCTGACAAGAGTTTGGTATCAGCTGTTGATTTCCTTGAAACAATCTTTTATAGTAAAATGAACACTTTTATTCCTTTTAAAAATAAGTACAATTGAACTGTGAGCAGTGGGATTTGAACCCACGCCTCCATTCAAAGACCAGAAAACCCATTTCTTTGGAAAGACAGAGTGCAAGAGTCTGGTGTCTTAGACCACTCGGCCATCCTGACAAGCTGCGTTTGTTATTGTAGAAAACCGCATTATTTATTTCAGCACAGACTAGGGTTTATTGTATCAAGGCCCGATTGGGTTTATTACGCACATACCAACTGTTGCTCCATGAATGATGTTATGACAATTGTAAAAAAAGAAACAGATTGAAGCCAACCCAAAAAAGTAAGATTATTTATTTCAATATCATTATAGCTATAAAGGATGCACGCATTTTACAATAGCAATTGCTATATGACAATGACCAATAAGTAATTTTGTTGCAATACTGTATACAATGTGAACAGAATCAGAGATTGCTCTGTTGCTTCGAAGAAACATGTACAATTTGTGTTTAAAAAGGATGCCCAACGTGGGGCTCGAACCCACGACCCTGAGATTAAGAGTCTCATGCGCTACCGACTGAGCTAGCTTGGCTAACTGATGGAAATTTCTTTCACTCTAACCAACTGAGCTATTACTTTGTCATCTTATTTGACACTACTGTGAACGACAGAACCAAAGATTCTAATTTGTTTAATATAAATGGTGTGGATATCAGACCTTGCACACCCTGGTATGTTTTGACGTTGACCAACATGTGGAATCACATGATTGGTAGATGTCCAGTTATTTAGCTTTTCTGTTTGAATAGTCGCTACACACTGTTAAAAAGTAGACGGAAGAAGAAGATGATGATGATGATGATGAATTTTACCTTAGTTTGACGACTTATATCTCATTGTGAATAAGAGGTATGCACGTTTTTTCACATTTGAGGTAAGAAAGTTTCAGACTTTTGATACTGGTACAGATGGTAATTCTAAGTGATTTAGTGTTGCCGCTGCAACATGGTAAAAACAGCTAAACTCTTTGAGCTGTATAGAGACTCTTGGTAGTTTCAAACAAGTTTTTCTAACTTGTACGAGGAATTACCGTTCCTCTCAATATAACTAGTCTACAGAAACGTGCAGTGATTTAAATTGCATTATCTAATACCACATACATATTACAATAACCAGTGAATCATAATAACATTTGTTTGTTTTTTATTTTTATAAAAAGTCAACCTCGAAGGGACTCGAACCCTCAATCTTCTGATTCAAAGTCAGACGCCTTATCCATTAGGCCACGCGGTCTTTCATACTTGATATCTCTTACTTAACTCTACAATGAATGTGTCCTGTTCCATAAGAAACAGAGTCAACTAAGTAAGTGAATTCTGTTGATTTTAAAAGCAAAGTTCTGTGTTTTCATTTAGCTGCGCTGTATGCTGTGGCTCGATCCTGTCTGGCGAGGTAGGAAAAGTGATGATCAAAACTCAGCTGTGCTTTCATAGCACACGAGCAACGCAAGCTTTAAACATCTTGGGTGTTAGAAGTTATTTTGTAATGTTAATGTAAGACTTCGCTGCTGTCCATTCATTGTTTCAAGTACCGCTTGTCAGTTGGAGGAGAAGGTCTGCAAGTAGAAGTTAAGACAGCGATTGCTTTTTAGAAAGTTATTTTTGCTTCATTTTGTAATATATTTTTAATGAAATAAAAGTGGTCAATTGTTTTTCATTACCAAGCATTGCACTGTACACTAGATACTGTTTGCATGTCTATCAGCCTGGTAATAAGCTTGAGATATTAATCCATTCTGATCTGTAGAGCAAATATCACATTTTAGTCTACAGAAAAATGTGCAGTGATTTAAATTGCATTATCTAATACCACATACATATTACAAAAACCAATGAAGACTGTGTGTGTTGTAGTGTGTGTGTGTGTCTCGGTGTGTGTGTGTGTGTGTTTCATTGTGTGTGTCTCAGTGTATGTGTGTGTGTCTCAGTGTATGCATGTCTTTATGTGTGTATGATCAATTGCAGGTGCCCGAAAACAACACTCATTGTCAGCTCGGTGCTGAGAAGAAAACACTCCCACTCCTCCTGGTGGATACCGAGACCAATCCCTTCAAAACATGTTTCACTCTAGAAATGATCCTTGCAAATATAGTCTTAACTTTTATTGACAGACCGTCGTCCCCAACTGGCAAGCTCTGCTTCATATGATACAATGTCTGGGCAACAACGAGGTGTTACATTAACAATACAAACTAACTTGAGACAGCCAAGTCGTTAAAGCATACCTTAAGTTTGTCGTGTGATACAAAAGCAAGTTTTGGCATTTTTGCATTGCCTGCCTCGTCAAACATGCTCGAGCCACAGCACACAGCGCTGCTGCATCGGGACACAGAGGTGGATTTTAAAGCGACTGAATCAACGAGCTGAGACTACTTTTTGAAGAAATTGAAAACATACCTCTCGTCGAAATATTTGGTATTTAGTTAATTAATTTATTTTTTGAATTTGCAAATGGCAGACTACATTGCCAAAAAAACTAGGACAATCTGAATTGCTCATATTAAGCTGCGATGTAGCCTATGAGAATCGCTGGCACAATTTAAGGGGAATTAGCTCAAATGGTAGAGTGCTTGCTTAGCATGCGAGAAATAACGGGATCAATGTCCGCATTCTCCAAATAGTTTTAATGTATCTGCGTATTTAGTCCCAATGCATTATGGAGATAAATACAAAGTGTGACAATTCTTTGTAACAGAGACGCCCGCCCTACATGTGTATTTTAAAGCACAGTCTGCTAATTTGTAATATTCCCCAGACTGAAAAACTGCAGTGCGCCCTCCATCGTATGTCTTAAGAGAAGCACAAAGGGAGATTTTTTATAGTTTTTTTTAGCAATTGAAGAGTATGTGATAATTGAGAATAAATATAAATGGCTTGATGTTTGCTTTCATTTGTAACGTGTTTGTAATGAAATATCAGTTTTTGTGGTTCTTTTACCAATCATTGTACTGTATACTTGCTACTGTTGCATGTCCATGATTTTGCTAATCAGTTTCCCATATGGTCTAGCGGTTAAGATTTCTGGTTGTCCTTTCACTACCATATTCTATTGTGATTGTTGAGAATACGCGGGAATCCTGAAAACGTCTTGTTAATATTTAAACAAAGCCAGCAGTCACTTTATTGATCACCCTGTGGATTAACCGCTATTGGAATACAGATGATTGTGTTAAAGATGTTAATAGACTTTCAATGTACACGTTTTAGAGCTAAGCGTTTGTTGAGGCAGTTCAAGCGCTGCACTTTCAGGCAGCCAGTTCCAGTGTTTGCCTTTTGGACTTACTCTGGAAGGAATACAAAAAAAACATTTGTTGAGAACCGCATTTGGGAGAAAACTTAACAGTTTGGAAACGCATTTGTAGACATCGGATTCTATTATGGTGTTTCCGAGCTGTTGAACGTTTCTCATAATACACAGGTTTACTGGAATGACAAAAAACACTGGTCTTGTCAAGCCGAAATAGCTCAGTTGGGAGAGCGTTAGACTGAAGATTTAAAGATTTCCTAATTCCATCCCGGGTTTAGGCAAACAGCAAGACTGTTTTTGTTTTGTATTATTTTGAACTAAAAAACAGAGCACATTTTTTCTTCAGTGTAATTGGACGAAATAACAACGTATCAGAGTGCCATTTTCTAATGTGATTAAGAAATGCAAAAAGCATCGTCCCTGGGTGGGCTTGAACCACCAACTTTTCGGTTAACAGCCGAACGCAATAACCGATTGCGCCACAGAGACCAAACTATTAACCAACCAAAGCATACGGGAGTGATTAGCAAGGCGAGATGCTGCAGAACGTGATCGAGGGAGCAGAACTCAGCCGAACCTGAGACCACATCTAAAAAGAAAGCAACACAGGGCAGGAAAGTCTATGTTATGTAAAGTAGATATCATGTGCAGTTTCAGAGTGAAGCTGATCCTACCTATAAAAAGAAAAATATTTTGTGCAAACAGGAAGATTGCACTCAGGTGCTACAATTACATAGAACAAGTGTGTGTGTGTGTTACAATTTCCATGTGTTCTGTGCACGGGATAACATCGGTACACAGGATAGGATGTACTGCAACAATGATGATTCATCTTGTGTGATTTATGAAACAATTATCAAGACATTTAACACAAACTCCAACACAGGTAGCACATTAACAATTTGTGTGGTTAATGCATCTATTAATAGATTCTGCAAATGGTCTACAATTCTCTTAACACAATTCCTTTGCTAATGTCACTGTGTAGTTGATTCCTCATTAACATGCATGCAACATCGGCTTTAAAAACAGACTTGAGTTCAATGTTCTTGGGGCCATGTCTATTATCTGGAGAATTCAGCTACTGTTCCACATCAGTACTTTGAATTGAGAGAAACGGTAGTTCCTCGCGTCAAGTTCTCAGCAAAGCGCATGAACTGCCTGACTCTCTTTACAGCAAGGATAGTTTATATGTTTTCAGGGTATTCGCGCAGGAAAAGTAAATCAGCCAAAAGCACCATTTCACTTTTTATTTGTAGTTCCCAAAACTTTGTGTGAAATGTAGAAAAAAAGTCAATAGCTGTGTACAGGGCGAGGAGCCCTGTATGTGATTGTTTATTTATGTTAGAATGGGTATCCTCCTCCGACCCTGTGCAGTTTATTATTTTGTGTTTGTATTTTGTATAATGATTTATTGTGTGTATATATATATATATATATATATATATATATATATATATATATATATATATATATATATATATATATATATATATATATATTGAATCGGATCACCGGATAGTCTTCTTTGTTCAAAACTGAATAGATTCAATTCTTTATATATTGAATCGGATCACCGGATAGTCTTCTTTGTTCAAAACTGAATAGATTCAATTCTTTTAGTCTGTCTGCATACGACACGCCTTTTAAACCCGGGATAATTCTGGTCACTCTTTTTTGCACTCTTTCTAGAGCAGCAATATCCTTTTTGTAACGAGGTGACCAGAACTGAACACAATATTCTAGGTGAGGTCTTATTAATGCATTGTAAAGTTTTAACATTACTTCCCTTGATTTAAATTCAACACTTCTCACAATATATCCAAGCATCCTGTTGGCCTTTTTTATAGCATCCCCACATTGTCTAGATGAAGACATTTCTGAGTCAACATAAACTCCTAGGTCTTTTTCATAGATTCCTTCTTCAATTTCAGTATTTCCCATATGGTATTTATAATGCACATTTGTATTGCCTGCGTGCAGTACCTTACACTTTTCTCTATTAAATGTCATTTGCCATGTGCCTGCCCAGTTCTGAATGCTGTCTAGATCATTTTGAATGACCTTTGCTGCTGCAAGTGTTTGCCACTCCTCCTATTTTGTGTCATCTGCAAATTTAACAAGGTTGCTTACTATACCAGAATCTAAATCATTAATGTAGATTAGGAATAGCAGAGGACCTAATACTGATCCCTGTGCTAAACCACTGGTTACCTCGCTCCATTTTGAGGTTTCTCCTCTAATCAGTACTTTCTGTTTTCTACATGTTAAACACTCCCTAATCCATCTGCATGCATCTCCTTGAATCCCTACTGCGTTCAGTTTGAGAATTAATCTTTTATGCGGGACTTTGTCAAAAGCTTTCTGGAAATCTAAATAAACCATGTTGTATGCTTTGCAATCCATGTTGCATCCTTGATTCATTGCTGATTGTAATATGTATGTGGTATTAGATAATGCAATTTAAATCACTGTACATGTTTCTGTAGACTAAAATGTGATATATGCTCTACAGATCACAATAGATTAATATCTGTAGCTTATTACCAGGGTGATGGACGTGCAAACAGTATCTAGTGTACAAAAGCAATTGACCACTAAAGTGGCATTTCATTAAAAACACATTACTAAATGAAGCAAACTTAACTTTCTAAAACAACAATCGCTGTCTTAACTTCTACATGCAGACCTTCTCCTCCAACTGACAAGCGGTACTTGATGCAATGACTGGACAGCAGCGAGGTCTTACATTAACATTACAAAATAACTTCAGACACCCAAGATGTTTAAAGCTTGCGTTTCTCGTATGCTATGAAAGCACATCTGAGTTTTGATCATCACTTTTCCTACCTCGCCAGACAGGATCGAGCCAAGGCATACAGCGCAGCAAAATGAAAACACAGAACTTTGCTTTTAAAATCAACAGAATTAACTTACTTAGTTGAAATTCCATTTGTTATGGAACAGGACACACTCATTGTAGAGTTAAGTAACACATGGCAAACGTGAAAGACCGCGTGGCCTAATGGATAAGGCATCTGACTTCGAATCAGAAGATTGAGGGTTCGAGTCCCTTCGTGGTTGGGTTTTTATATTTATAACAAAAATATTGTCAATGTAAAAAAACAAGTTAGAAAAACGCAACAGCCGTTTAAAGGGGTGATATCAAACACAAAAGCCCAAGTTAGGAGAAGCAATTGGGGCAACCTGGTCAAGCATCAAGCAAATAGGCACAATTGGAAAGGTGCTGGGGCCCAACATTCACACAATTCTTGCTTCTAACTTGGCGCCTTTTTTTGATCGCTTCGCTCCACTTTATCGCTCCACTTGAAATGCTCTTTGTATGACTTGAAGTGACTGAGACACACACTCACACACTGAGGCACACACACACTGAGACACACACACACTGAGGCACATACACACACACTGACACACACACACAGACACACACACACTCTGAGACACACAGTCACACTGAGGGACACACACACTGAGACACACACAAACCCACTCAGACACACACACACAGATACACAAACACACTGAGACACACACTCACTGAGACATACACACACACTGAGACACACACCCACACACTGAGACACACACACACACAGACACATACACACGCACTGACACACACACACACTGACACACACACACTCTGAGACACACACACACACACTGAGGCATACACACACTGAGATACACACACACTGAGACACACACACACTAAGATACACACACACACACACTGAGACACACACACACTGAGACATACACACAGAGAAATGCATACACTGAGACACACACACATACACTGAGACACACACAATGACACTTACACACACTGAAACACACACACACCGAGACACACACACACACACTACAACACACACAGTCTCAGTGTGTGTGAGTGTGTCTCAGTGTGTGTGTGTGTGTCTCAGTGTGTGAGTGTGTGTCTCAGTCACTTCAAGTCATACAGAGAGCATTTCAAGTGGTTTGAACTTGCAACATGACGTTCTTGAAGAGCACACGACCTTAGCCACTGCGCATTTCAAGTGGAGCGATAAAGTGGAGCTATAAAGTGGAGCGAAGCGATCAAAAAAAGACGCCAAGTTAAAAGCAAGAATTGTGTGAATCTTGGGCCCCAGCACCTTTCCAATTGTGCCTATTTGCTTGATGCTTGACAAGATTGGCCTAGTTGCTTCTCCTAACTTGGGCTTTTGTGTTTGATATCACCCCTTTAAACGGCTGTTGCGTTTTTCTAACTTGTTTTTTTACATTGACAATGTTTTTGTTATAGATATCACTTCTTTTTTACTTCATCAATTAATGAATAATTTTTTATATTTAAAAAAAATGGTACTATGATTCATTGCTGATTGTAATATGTATGTGGTATTAGATAATGCAATTTAAATCACTGCACATTTTTCTGTAGACTAAAATGTGATATATGCTCTACAGATCAGAATGGATTAATATCTGAAGCTTATTACCAGGCTGATGGACATGCAAACAGTATCTAGTGTACACTGCAATGCTTGATAATGAAAAACAATTGACCACTAAAATGGTATTTCATTAAAAATATATTACAAAATGAAGCAAACATAACTTTCTAAAAAGCAATCGCTGTCTTAACTTCTACTTGCAGACCTTCTCCTCCAACTGACAAGCGGTACTTGATGCAATGACTGGACAGCAGCGAGGTCTTACATTAACATTACAAAATAACTTCTAACACCCAAGATGTTTAAAGCTTGCGTTGCTCGTGTGCCATGAAAGCACATCTGAGTTTTGATTATCACTTTTCCTACCTCGCCAGACAGGATCGAGCCACAGCATACAGCACAGCTAAATGAAAACAGAGAACTTTGATTTAAAATCAACAGAATTGACTTACTTGACTCTGTTTCTTATGGAACAGGACACACTCATTGTAGAGTTAAGTAAGAGACGTTCAAGCTGTGAAAGGACCGCGTGGCCTAATGGATAAGGCGTCTGACTTCGAATCAGAAGATTGAGGGTTCGAGTCCTTTCGTGGTTGACTTCTAATAAAAAGCAAACAAATGGTATTATGATTCACTGGTTATTGTAATATGTATGTGGTATTAGATAATGCAATTTAAATCACTGCACATGTTTCTGTAAACTAAAATGTTATATTGAGAGGAACGGTAATTCCTCGTACAAGTTATAAAAACTTGTTTGAAACTACCGAGAGTCTCTATACAGCTCAAAGAGTTCAGCTGTTTTTACCATGTCGCAGCGGCAAAGCTAAATCACTTAGAATTACCATCTGTACCAGTATCAAGTCTAAAACTTTCCTACCTCAAATGTGAAAAAAGCGTACATACCTCTCATCCACAATGAGATATACCGTGGTTTGAATTCGCAACATGACGTTCTTGAAGAGCACACGACCTTAGCCTGCTGCGCCACTGCGCAGTTGTTAAAGGAGGCTGTGTGGTCCAGTGAATAAAAGGGCTTGTAACCAGAAGGTCCCCTGTTCAAATCCCACCTCAGCCATTGACTCATTGTGTGACCCTGAGCAAGTCACTTAACCTCCTTGTGCTCCGTCTTTCGGGTGAGACGTAGTTGTAAGTGACTCTGCAGCTGATGCATAGTTCACACACCCTAGCCTCTGTAAGTCGCCTTGGATAAAGGCGTCTGCTAAATAAACAAATAATAAATAAAATGCATTCATTTTTTAATCTTACATCCAAGCCTGACCAGCTTTCGCTGAAAACCTGAAGGTGCTGCTCGAGTCTAGAAATTTTCGATTTCCTGTTTGAAAATGTCTAGTTTCCTGTTTCTTTGGTAGATACCATAGAATGGAATTGCACACAAGAGTGGCATGTAGCTTCCTTGTCTTAATCCACAGCAATTGACATTTATATACCTATATAAAAATACAAGTTTCATGTAAAAAAAATCAAAAATCAAAAATTAATAAATTATATATATATATATATATATATATATATATATATATATATATATATATATATATATATATATATATATATGTGTTATATATGTGTTATATATATATAACAGATGTTTCAGTGAAGTATCCCTCGTGCTCTTAGACGTCGGTCGCAATTGTATGGGGTTGATTACAAAAGAGAATGTGCATTGTTTGTATTCTGAGTTGGTAATTACGATCCTGTTAATTTTGATGTAATATTTGAGCACTGCATACGAATTTCTTTTCTGTGTTATTGGTTGTTTTAGAGTTTTTTGGAATTATGTTTGTGGAAACCACTATTTGCTTTGAAGGGTGTTTATTTAAAAGTGTTTAAGCTATTACTTGTGGAATTGTGTTGTGAAAATTATTCTTTTTTTTTTATTTAAGTGTTGTTGTGACGTTATCTAGTTCAAAGTATCCTTAGGGTCTGATGGGATCGCTCTTGGTTAAAGATCTGCTGCTATAGTTTACAGGTTGCTGCTATAAAATCTGCTGCTATAGGTAAAAGCTGTGATATTTGGTTTAAATAAAATTCTTGTTGCTTTTATACCTTGTTGTCCTCACTTTACACACTGAGCTGTCTTGATTTTTAAAGAACCTGTTGTTTATTTGGAGTTATATTAGCTTCAAATTGGCGTAGTCATTAATTCTACTTAATTGGTCAGTTAAAATAGTCAATTTAATTATAGGGATAACCAAAGGGGTTAACCAAAGGTTAACTATTGAACGGTGTTTTGGAGGGGGTGGCGCTACACATGTAAAACCTAGTTTTCGTGCTGTGAATATTAAAAAAAAAAAAAAAAAAAAAAAAAGCAATATAAGAATGCCATAAAATAAAGAAGGTTGCGTTGGCGAGTATTAAGCCCCCCTCCTCTGAGGTGTCGGCAGCATTCCGCACCTGCAGACGGGACGGGACTCTGGTTATCGTGCACTTATTTTGCTGCCAGTGTCTGTGTCATGCGTCGGCCGCCGGGTAAAACCGACAGCTGGCGCCTTGGGCAGGTGTGTTCAATTCCGGTCCTGGAGGGCCGGTGTCCCTCCTGGCTTTTGTTCCAACTGTGCTCTAAATTACTTAATTAGACCAATAATTGGTAATCATTGATCCAATTAAGTAATTTAGGTCAAAGTTGGTACAAAAGCCAGGAGGACACCGCCCTCCAGGACTGGGATTGAACACCCCTAGACTCCAGGGGTATGATTCTCTGTTTTCGATCCGTAAACCGACATTAAGCTCAGCAGGCAGTTTTTCTAAAAACAGCTTGACGCTTTGCAGCTAAATGTTGCCGTATTTGCAGGGAGCGTGTGCCTTCCTCGTTAGTATAGTGGTCAGTATCCCCACCTGTCACGCGGGAGACCGGGGTTCAATTCCCCGACGGGGAGATTCTTTTTACTGATTGACGGCAGGTGCGTGCTGCTGTAATTATATACATAAAGTACAAGAAAAAGAAGGTTGCATTGGCCGGGAATCGAACCCGGGCCTCCCGCGTGGCAGGCGAGAATTCTACTGTTACGATAACTAGCCTTCAAGTCGCTGGATGGCGCACTAGTATATGTGTTAAGTACATGTCTGTTATAATCTTTACGCAGCACTAGAGTTCAGGTCTCTGTCAGTTGTAAGCAAGCCAGAACGCGAGACACACGGCATTGTAATGAGCTACAATAAAGCTGAGTTATCTCAACCAACACACTGTCTTCATTGTTCCCGAGACACAACAAAACAGTATGAAATCAGATTCCGAGACATGGCAAAAATTGCACGCTGTTTTTTGTCAATTCCACCAAACTGTGGATGCAGCACGAGCAGTTTCTGCATATGGACAGGTTTTTCCACAACAAAGACAAACCACGAGTGTTGAAACTGCAACAAAATGCACCATTATTAGTGTTATTTATTTTAGTACAGCAGCACTGTCCCCCACCAGGGATTGAACCCACGACCCTCCGGTCAAGAGTCCTAACCACTACTAATTTGTGTGTGTGTAAGTGTGTGTGTGTGTGTGTGTGTGTGTGTGTGTGTGTGTGCTGTGTGTGTGTGTGTGCCTGTGCGTGTAAGTGTGTGTCGTGTGTGTGTGTGTGTGTGTGTGCCTGTGTGTGTGTGTGAGCATGCTTGCGTTCACGTCATATATAATTGAGTGTGTGTAAAGGAAAACGGTTTTGTCACTTGCACTAAACCCTGTTTCTAACATTTTGTTTTTCAGTCAGCATAACGCTATACAACACAGTCCATTTAATTACTGTATACACGTTTTAAATGTTTACAAAACTCGACAATGTTGCCGAATTTGTCTTTCAAACTTGTTTAGTTTTAATCAGTTTTGTCTGCTTGTTACTTTTTTCAGCCAACACATTTAAATGACCCTTGTTTGTTACATTTTAAAATATTTTTTAAACGTTACAATGTAAATTTTGACTCAGTAGCTACCATTAAATGTTTTAACCTCGGTGACTTTCTTTGATGCGCTATTAATTTTAGGCAACTTGCAATTTTTTTTACATGAAACTTGTACTTTTTATATAGGTATATAAATGTCAATTGCTGTGCATAAACGCATCCGCCAAATCAATTAATATGACATGTAGTTTTCTTGCTTGCTAATTATTAAGTTATTTATACATTTATAATATAAACATGTATTCATTTCTAAATGTATTTATTTAAACATATTTATTTCTAAATGTATTTATTCCTCTATGCATTTATTTAAATCATTTATTTATTTCTACCAAATAAATAATTCCTTTATTTATTTTTAATTAAACGAGGAACTACAATTTTTCAGAGATTTAGACAAGGAAGCTACATGCCGCTCTTGTGTGCAATTCCATTCTATGGTATCTACCCAAACAAACAGGAAACTAGAAATTTTCACAAGAAATCGAAGCTGGTCAGGCTTGGATGTAAGCTTAAAAAAAGAAGGCATTTCAGCAACTTCGCAGTGGCACAGCGGGTTAAGGTCGTGTGGTCTTCAAGAACGTCATGTTGCGAGTTCAAACCTCGGTATTATATATATATATATATATATATATATATATTTTTTTTTACAGAATGATGCAAATGTATTTGACTCTATTCACATCCCCTGACATTTAAAATCCTCCACAGGTTGGGTGCCTCTCAACTCAGATTAAGGTTGATACTGTATAAATGCAGAACCAATCGTTCCAGATGGATGAGACCATTCATTCTTAAATACATGTAATTCGATTTTTGTATTAGTTTTATTTGTATTGAGGCAGGGAGGCTGCAGTTGTTTCTGGTGACGTCCAGCGGATTATATTTGGAGCATGAGACTCTTAATCTCAGGGTCGTGGGTTCGAGCCCTACGTTGGGCGTCCTTTTAAATACAAATTGTACATGTTTCTTCGAGGCACAGAGCAATGTCTGATTCTGTTCACATTGTATACAGTATTGCAACAAAATTACTTATTGGTCATTGTCATATAGCAATTCCTATTGTAAAATGCGTGCATCGTTTATAGCTATAATGATATTGAAATAAATAATCTTACTTTTTTGGGTTGGCTTCAATCTGTTTCTTTTTTTACAGTTGTCATAACATCATTCATGGAGCAACAGTTGGTATGTGCGTAATAAACCCAATCGGGCCTTGATACAATAGACAACCCTAGTCTGTGCTGAAATAAATAATGCGGTTTTCTACAATAACAAACACAGCTTGTCAGGATGGCCGAGTGGTCTAAGGCGCCAGACTCAAGGACTCTGTCTTTCCAAAGAATTGTGTGTTCTGGTCTCTGAATGGAGGCGTGGGTTCAAATCCCACTTCTAACAGTTCACTTTTACTTATTTTTAAATGGAATAAATGTGTTCATTTTACTATAAAAGATTGTTTCAAGGAAATCAACAGCTGATACCAAACTCTTGTCAGCACTCAATACCTTTTTAACTTCCATTTTAAATCAGACTAAAATAGTGTTCCTAACACAGATTGCATTTTTGTTGTAAACAGACTACTTGTTGAAGTCACTGAAAAATAATTTCTGTCCAAACATGTGATATTTAACTTATGATTGTTTAAATATTCCAAATAACATATTACTTTGAAAAACATCTCCGTCAGCCACTGGATCGTGGTCTCAGGCTGGGATGCGGACCATTGAGAACAGTATAAACGATCTATTACTGGAAGTAGCTTACAGGAGAAATGCCCTCGTTTAACATGCTAGGATGATCGACTTCGGCATTCTCCAACTGCTGTTTACATTTTCTAACACGTTATGAGGACGAATACAAAGTTTGACACTTTCCTTGTAAGTGGGGGTAAGCACAAGTTATTTTCAGATCAATCTAGTACTGCGTAGTGCAAAACACATTACTATATTTTTATATCAGTCAATGCCTATTTAAAGTGTTCTTAAATTGTTTTAACATTAGCAATGATCAATTTGAAATTTGCTTATTGAGTTAAATAACTGAACAATTGTATTCTTGATGGTTTCTTTTTTCTGCGTTTCTACCA
Source organism: Acipenser oxyrinchus oxyrinchus (assembly GCA_030684275.1). Classification (NCBI taxonomy): domain Eukaryota; kingdom Metazoa; phylum Chordata; class Actinopteri; order Acipenseriformes; family Acipenseridae; genus Acipenser; species Acipenser oxyrinchus. The sequence goes on along the minus strand of CM060291.1, from coordinate 7,794,615 downwards.
GTATGAGATACGCACTCAAAATGTGTCCCCTTCCTTCAACAACCCCCGACTGAAGATTGGAGTGGTCATCACTAGCAGCGAGCAGGTGCCCGAAAACAACACTCATTGTCAGCTCGGTGCTGAGAGAATAACACTCCCACTCCTCCTGGTGGATACCGAGACCAATCCCATCAAAACATGTTTCACTCTAGAAATGATCCTTGCAAATATAGTCTTAACTTTTATTGGCAGACCGTCGCTCCCAACTGGCAAGCTCTACTTCATATATGATACAATGACTGGGCAATAACGAGGTGTTACATTAACAATACAAACTAACTTGAGACAACCAAGCCGTTAAAGCATACCTTAAGTTTGTCGTGTGATACAAAAGCAAGTTTTGGCATTTTTGCATTGCCTGCCTCGTCAAACAAGCTCGAGCCACAGCACACAGCGCTGCTGCATCGGGACACAGATGTGGATTTTAAAGCGACTGAATCAACGAGCTGAGACTACTTTTTGAAGAAATTGAAAACATACCTCAAGTCGAAATATTTGCTATTTAGTTCATTCATGTATTTTTTGAATTTGCAAATCGCAGACTACATTGCCAAGACAATCTGAATTGCTCGTATCAAGCTGCGACGTAGCCTATGAGAATCGCAAGAACAATTCCAGGGGATTTAGCTCAAATGGTAGACCGCTCGCTTAGCATGCGAGAAGTAGCGGGATCGATGCCCGTATTCTCGTTTTAATGTATCTGCTTATTTAGTCCCAACGCATTATGGAGATAAATACAAAGTGTGACAATTCTTTGTAACAGAGACGCCCGCCCTACATGTGTATTTTAAAGCACAGTCTGCTAATTTGTAATAATCCCCAGAGTGAAAAACTGCAGTGCACCCTCCATCGTATGTCTTCCGAGAAGCACAAAGGGAGATTTTTATAGGTTTTTTTTTTTAGCAATTGAAGACTTTGTGTTAATTGAGAATAAATATAAATGGCTTGATGTTTGCTTTCATTTGTAACGTGTTTGTAATGAAATATCAGTTTTTGTGGTTCACTTTTACCAATCATTGTACTGTATACTAGCTACTGTTGCATGTCCATGATTTTGCTAATCAGTTTCCCATATGGTCTAGCGGTTAAGATTCCTGGTTTTCACCCAGGCGGCCCGGGTTCATTCTGATAACAAAGCAGAGTGTTACATTGGGAAGGGCCGTTCCTGTCCGTGCGGTTTTTTTTTTAAAATTCATGTGTGAAGGTTTAAGATTGTTAAGAAGTTTAAATATGGTGCGTATTTGCACATTGGGAACCTCGCATAATACACAGGTTTACTGGAGTGACAAAAAACAGTAGTCTTGTCAAGCCAAAATAACTCAGTTAGACTGAAAATCTAAAGGCCCCTGGTTCGATCCCCGGTTTCGGCAAACAGCAAGACTATTTTTGTTTTGTATTATTTTGAACTAAAAAACAACACATTTTTTCTTCAGTGTAATTGGAAGAAATAAGAACGTATCAGAGAGCCATTTTCTAATGTGATTAAGAAATGCAAAAAGCATCGCCCCTGGGTGGGCTTGAACCACCAACCTTTCGGTTAACAGCCGAACGCGCTAACCGATTGCGCCACAGAGACCAAACTGTTAGATCGCCAAAGCATACGGGAGTGATTAGCAAGGCGAGATGCTGCAGAACGTGATCGAGGGAGCAGAACTCAGCCGAACCTGAGACCACATCTAAGATGAAAGCAACACGGGGCAGGAAAGTCTATGTAATCCATTATGACAGCACAACATACGTCGTTTTGTTAGATAACACCCTGGGAGCCCAACAGAGCAGTGTGTGTAAATAGCTACAATGGAAACAAAATACTTACGATTCAAATGGGAATCTTCATCAGATTTTAAGAACACATTTGATATACTTTACACTGCAAAGGAGGAAGGCAGGCAATGCAAATGAGGCAACTGGCTCGTACTTTTAAATCATACGAGAAACTTGAACCCAATTAAGCTTTTAACCATAAAGCAGTCTGGAATGAGTTTGTAATTTTTTGTAACACCTCACTAGAGTACAGCAATTGCATTATAGGAAAGTGCTCCTGTTTATTTGTCTCCGGCACCGCTACCGGTGCCACTCAGAGTTGGAGGGAGACGGTCGGCCACTTGCACGTAAAACAATACTTTCAGGATCATTTCAATAGTGATTTGCTAGCGAAATGCGTTTCTAAAGTGTTTGGACTCGTTATCCACGAGGAGGAGTGAGAGTGTTCGTTTATGAGCGTGAAGCAGACAGCGAGTGTTGTTTTCGACCAAATGCTCGCTGACACCACTCGATAGACATTTTGTAGATGCCAAACATTACGTTTCAGATCTTAAATTCTGTGGCATTTAAGATCGCAGTGGTGGTAATGTCACGGGTGACGAATGTGTTGATTATTATTTTATTCAGTATTATCACTTATGATTTTTGAATTTTAATTGGATTGGTTTTCCTTTTTTTTGCACAATTTGTTTATTTGAATTATTGTTTTATTTTTGAGCATTAGATGTATCCTCATCAGGTCAACATATGATGTTCTCCCATCACCACAGAACCTAAACCTCTGGGTAGGAGAGGATCCCTCATGTCCTTTGTGTTCATCACCTGCAACATTAAGGCACATTTTGACAGGATGTAAGGTGGCTCTTAGCCAAGGACGGTTTACTTGGCGCCATGACCAGGTGCTGCGATGTTTGGCCTTAGCATTGGAAGACAAGCGTAACATGACCAATAAGTTGCCACCTGTTCCATCAAAACATTACACACAAAGATAACATTCCTCCATGGGAGAGCAACCACCAAGAAAAGGTGTTAAAACCAATCCTCGCCCAGGACAACTGGAAGCTGCTAGAGACTGGAAAATGCTGGCAGATGTTGGTCAACAGCTTATTTTTCCACCTGAGACTGCCACCACTAACCTTCGACCAGATATTGTCTTGTGGTCTGGATCAGCACGCCTTGTTCACCTGGTAGAGTTAACAGTGCCATGGGAGGATGCTGTAGATGAGGCGTATGAGAGGAAGAAACTGCGGTATGCTCAACTAGCCACTGAAGCGGATCAGCGAGGATGGAGAGTCCAGGTTTACCCAGTGGAAGTGGGTTGTCGAGAATTTGTGGCACACTCTACAACCCGGTTTCTCAGAAACATCGGATTCAGTGGCCAAGAGTTGTGTCGCACAGTGAAGAACTTATCTGAAGCAGCAGGGAGGAGCAGCAACTGGCTGTGGTTGAGACGGAAATATTCTGGCTGGGGATCTCAAGCACAATAGAAAGAAAGAAACGCTGATGTACAGGTAAGTAAGCTGTGCTGAGTTGAGTGGGGGACGGAGGGGGGTGATGCTGGGACGCCAGAATCACCGTCGAGCCCTCTTGAGGTGTCGTGGGCTAGTCGATGAAACACTGAGGATGGAAGGTGCCCACTTGAAGACCCCAGAGATGTACCCTACTTAGCTCAATCCAGACGGTTGTCATGCTGATGCGCTGGGGAGGCCCCACTGTTGATCCCCGGAGCCAGCATCGCAGCCGTTGTGTGTGCTGATGCGCCAGGGAGGCAAAATAAGCTGATCCCTGGAGCCAGCATTACACTTCAGCCATTAACACCAGACAGAAGGATATCTACATCATCATATGGAAGGAAACGTAAATGGATGGAGACACATATGGATCACATTAGTTTACTGTAAAGCTACGTCTTTGTTGGTGCTTATCTTGAAGTTTTAACATCTACTCTCGTGTAATGGAAATCATAATGATTTATTGTGTGTGCTGAGCGCATATATATATATATATATATATATATATATATATATATATATATATATATATATATATATATTGAATCGGATCACCGCATAGTCTTCTTTGTTCAAAACTGAATAGATTCAATTCTTTTAGTCTGTCTGCATACGACATGCCTTTTAAACCCGGGATAATTCTGGTTGCTCTTCTTTGCACTCTTTCTAGAGCAGCAATATCCTTTTTGTAACGAGGTGACCAGAACTGAACACAATATTCTAGATGAGGTCTTACTAATGCATTGTAAAGTTTTAACATTACTTCCCTTGATTTAAATTCAACACTTTTCACTATATATCCGAGCATCCTGTTGGTCTTTTTTTATAGCTTTCCCACATTGTCTACATGAAGACATTTCCGAGTCAACATAAACTCCAAGGTCTTTTTCATAGATTCCTTCTTCAATTTCAGTATTTCCCATATGGTATTTATAATGCACATTTGTATTGCCTGCGTGCAGTATCTTACACTTTTCTCTATTAAATGTCATTTGCCATGTGGCTGCCCAGTTCTGAATGCTGTCTAGATCATTTTGAATGACCTTTGCTGCTGCAAGTGTTTGCCACTCCTCCTATTTTGTGTCATCTGCAAATTTAACAAGGTTGCTTACTATACCAGAATCTAAATCATTAATGTAGATTAGGAATAGAAGAGGACCTAATACTGATCCCTGTGCTAAACCACTGGTTACCTCGCTCCATTTTGAGGTTTCTCCTCTAATCAGTACTTTCTGTTTTCTACATGTTAAACACTCCCTAATCCATCTGCATGCATCTCCTTGAATCCCTACTGCGTTCAGTTTGAGAATTAATCTTTTATGCGGGACTTCGTCAAAAGCTTTCTGGAAATCTAAATAAACCATGTTGTATGCTTTGCAATCCATGTTGCATCCTTGATTCATTGCTGATTGTAATATGTATGTGGTATTAGATAATGCAATTTAAATCACTGTACATGTTTCTGTAGACTAAAATGTGATATATGCTCTATAGATCACAATAGATTAATATCTGTAGCTTATTACCAGGGTGATGGACGTGCAAACAGTATCTAGTGTACAAAAGCAATTGACCACTAAAGTGGCATTTCATTAAAAACACATTACTAAATGAAGCAAACTTAACTTTCTAAAACAACAATCGCTGTCTTAACTTCTACTTGCAGACTTTCTCCTCCAACTGACAAGCGGTACTTGATGCAATGACTGGACAGCAGCGAGGTCTTACATTAACATTACAAAATAACTTCTAACACCCAAGATGTTTAAAGCTTGCGTTTCTCGTATGCTATGAAAGCACATCTGAGTTTTGATTATCACTTTTCCTACCTCGCCAGACAGGATCGAGCCAAGGCATACAGCGCAGCAAAATGAAAACACAGAACTTTGCTTTTAAAATCAACAGAATTCACTTACTTAGTTGAAATTCCATTTGTTATGGAACAGGACAACTCATTGTAGAGTTAAGTAACACATAGCAAACGTGAAAGACTGCGTGGCCTAATGGATAAGGCGTCTGACTTCGAATCAGAAAATTGAGGGTTCAAGTCCCTTCGTGGTTGGGTTTTTATATTTATAACAAAAATATTGTCACTGTAAAAAAACAAGTTAGAAAAACGCAACAGCCGTTTAAAGGGGTGATATCAAACACAAAAGCCCAAGTTAGGAGAAGCAATTGGGGCAACCTGGTCAAGCATCAAGCAAATAGGCACAATTGGAAAGGTGCTGGGGCCCAAGATTCACACAATTCTTGCTTCTAACTTGGCGCCTTTTTTTGATCGCTTCGCTCCACTTTATCGCTCCACTTGAACTGCTCCTTGTATGACTTGAAGTGACTGAGACACACACTCACACACTGAGACACACTCACAAACTGAGACACACACTCACACACTCTCACAAACTGAGACACACACACACACACACTGAGACACACACACACACTGATGCACACACACACTGAGACACACACACACTGAGGCACATACACACACTGACACACACACACAGACACACACATACTCTGAGACACACAGTCACACTGAGGGACACACACACTGAGACACACACAAACCCACTCAGACACACACACACAGATACACAAACACACTGAGACACACACTCACTGAGACATACACACACACTGAGACACACACCCACACACTGAGACACACACACACACAGACACATACACACGCACCCACACACACACACACACACTGACACACACACACTCTGAGACACACACACACACACTGAGGCATACACACACTGAGATACACACACACTGAGACACACACACACACTAAGATACACACACACACACTCTGAGACACACACACACTGAGACATACACACAGAGACATGCATACACTGAGACACACACACATACACTGAGACACACACAATCACACATACACACACTGAAACACACACACACCGAGACACACACACACACACTACAACACACACAGTCTCAGTGTGTGTGAGTGTGTCTCAGTGTGTGTCAGTGTGTCTCAGTGTGAGAGTGTGTGTCTCAGTGTGTGTGAGTGTGTCTCAGTGTGTGAGTGTGTCTCAGTCACTTCAAGTCATACAGAGAGCATTTCAAGTGGTTTGAACTTGCAACATCACGTTCTTGAAGAGCACATGACCTTAGCCACTGCGCATTTCAAGTGGAGCGATAAAGTGGAGCTATAAAGTGGAGCGAAGCGATCAAAAAAAGACGCCAAGTTAAAAGCAAGAATTGTTTGAATCTTGGGCCCCAGCACCTTTCCAATTGTGCCTATTTGCTTGATGCTTGACAAGATTGGCCTAGTTGCTTCTCCTAACTTGGGCTTTTGTGTTTGATATCACCCCTTTAAACGGCTGTTGCGTTTTTCTAACTTGTTTATTTACATTGACAATGTTTTTGTTATAGATATCACTTCTTTTTTACTTCATCAATTAATAAATAATTTTTTTTTATATTTAAAAAAATGGTACTATGATTCATTGGTTATTGTAATATGTATGTTGTATTAGATAATGCAATTTAAATCACTGCACATGTTTCTGTAGACTAAAATGTGATTTATGCTCTACAGATCAGAATGGATTAATATCTGAAGCTTATTACCAGGCTGATGGACATGCAAACAGTATCTAGTGTACACTGCAATGCTTGATAATGAAAAACAATTGACCACTAAAATGGTATTTCATTAAAAATATATTACAAAATGAAGCAAACTTATCTTTCTAAAACAACAATCGCTGTCTTAACTTCTACATGCAGACCTTCTCCTCCAACTGACAAGCGGTACTTGATGCAATGACTGGACAGCAGCGAGGTCTTACATTAACATTACAAAATAACTTCTAACACCCAAGATGTTTAAAGCTTGCGTTGCTCGTGTGCCATGAAAGCACAGCTGAGTTTTGATTATCACTTTTCCTACCTCGCCAGACAGGATCGAGCCACAGCATACAGCACAGCTAAATGAAAACAGAGAACTTTGATTTAAAATCAACAGAATTGACTTACTTGACTCTTTCTTATGGAACAGGACATACTCATTGTAGAGTTAAGTAAGAGACGTCAAATGTAAAGGACCACGTGGCCTAATGGATAAGGTGTCTGACTTCGAATCAGAAGATTGAGGGTTCGAGTCCCTTTGTGGTCGTCTTTTTATAAAAATAAAAAACAAACAAATGGTATTATGATTCACTGGTTATTGTAATATGTATGTGGTATTAGATAATGCAATTTAAATCACTGCACATGTTTCTGTAGACTAAAATGTTATATTGAGAGGAACAGTAATTCCTCGTACAAGTTATAAAAACTTGTTTGAAACTACCGAGAGTCTCTATACAGCTCAAAGAGTTTAGCTGTTTTTACCATGTCGCAGCGGCAAAGCTAAATCACTTAGAATTACCATCTGTACCAGTATCAAAAGTCTGAAACTTTACCTCAAATGTGAAAAAAGCGTACATACCTCTCATACACAATTAGATATAATACCGTGGTTTGAATTCGCAACATGACGTTCTTGAAGAGCACACAACCTTAGCCCGCTGCGCCACTGCGCAATTGTTAAAGGAAACTGTGTGGTCCAGTAAATAAAAGGGCTTGTAACCAGAAGGTCCCCTGTTCAAATCCCACCTCAGCCATTGACTCCTTGTGTGACCCTGAGCAAGTCACTTAACCTCCTGTGCTCCGTCTTTTGGGTGAGACGTAGTTGTAAGTGACTCTGCAGCTGATGCATAGTTCACACACCCTAGCCTCTGTAAGTCGCCTTGGATAAAGGTGTCTGCTAAATAAACAAATAATAAATAAAATGCATTCATTTTTTAATCTTACATCCAAGCCTGACCAGCTTTCGCTGAAAACCTGAAGGTGCTGCTCGAGTCTAGAAATTTTCGATTTCCTGTTTGAAAATGTCTAGTTTCCTGTTTCTTTGGTAGATACCATAGAATGGAATTGCACACAAGAGTGGCATGTAGCTTCCTTGTCTTAATCCACAGCAATTGACATTTATATACCTATATAAAAATACAAGTTTCATGTAAAAAAAATCAAAAATCAAAATTAATATATATATATATATATATATATATATATATATATATATATATATATATATATATATATATATATATATATATATATATATATATAATTGTAATGGATGTATTTATTTGTATTTATTTTTTGAATGTAATAAGATTGAGTTTTATTGTGTGATATTTATTATTTTTTTGTTGCACTGTGCCTTTAAACCCCAGGGAGACTTCTGGTCTCCATAGTAATTGCAGTGCTAATTCGTAATGGGGCCAGCTGTATAAAAACAGGTGGGGTTAATCAACCAGAGAGCGACCGGGTTTGAGAGATTTGTGAGCTGAGAGCACGGGTCGGGGAACTACTGTTTGGTAAGGATTGTAACTTTTCAAGTGTAATACTGAGGTGCTGTGAATTGGCTGAAGCGCTAGAAGTTAATGGTAAATTACTACTATTCATATTGAATAGTTTGGTCCGCTCTATATTGGAGTGGTTTCAGTGAAGTATCCCCCGTGCTCTTAGTCGTCGGTCGCAATTGTATGGGGTTGATTACAAAAGAGAATGTGCATTGTCTGTATTCTGAGTTGGTAATTACGATCCTGTGAATATTGATGTCATATTTGAGCGCTGTCTACGAATTTCTTTTCTGTGTTCGTGGTTCTTTTAGAGTTTTTTGGAATTGTGTTTGTGGAAACCACTATTTGCTTTGAAGGGTGTTTATTTAAAAGTGTTTAAGGTATTACTTGTGGAATTGTGTTGTGAAAATTATTCTTTTTTTATTTAAGTGTTGTTGTGACGTTATCTAGTTCAAAGTATCCTAGTGCTTAGGGTCTGATGGGATCGCTCTTGGTTAAAAATCTGCTGCTATAGTTAAAGGTTGCTGCTATCAAATCTGCTGCTATAGGTAAAAGCTGTGATAGTTTGTTTAAATAAAATTCTTGTTGTTTTTATACCTTGTTGTCCTCACTTTACACACTGAGCTGTCTTGATTTTTAAAGAACCTGTTGTTTATTTGGAGTTATATTAGCTTCAAATTGGCGTAGTCATTAATTCTACTTAATTGGTCAGTTAAAATAGTCAATTTTAATTATAGGGATAACCAAAGGGGTTAAGCAAAGGTTAACTATTGAACGGTGTTTCGGAGGGGGTGGCGCTACCCATGTGAAACCTAGTTTTCGTGCTGTGAATGTGTTTTAAAAAAAAAAAAAAGCAATATAAGAATGCCATAAAGAAGGTTGCGTTGGCGAGTATTAAGCCCCCCTCCTCTGAGGTGTCGGCAGCATTCCGCACCTGCAGACGGGACGGGACTCTAGTCATCGTGCACTTATTTTGCTGCCAGTGTCTGTGTCATGCGTCGGCCGCCGGGTAAAACCGACAGCTGGCGCCTTGGGCAGGTGTATTCAATTCCGGTCCTGGAGGGCCGGTGTCCCTCCTGGCTTTTGTTCCAACTGTGCTCTATATTACTTAATTAGACCAATAATTGGTAATCATTGATCCAATTAAGTAATTTAGGTCAAAGTTGGTACAAAAGCCAGGAGGGACACCGGCCCTCCAGGACCGGAATTTAACACCCCTAGACTCTAGGGGTATGATTCTCTGTTTTCGATCCGTAAACCGACATTAAGCTCAGCAGGCAGTTTTTCTAAAAACAGCTTGACGCTTTGCAGCTAAATGTTGCCGTATTTGCTGGGCCTGTGTGCCTTCCTCGTTAGTATAGTGGTCAGTATCCCCACCTGTCACGCGGGAGACCGGGGTTCAATTCCCCGATGGGGAGATTCTTTTTACTGATTGACGGCAGGTGCGTGCTGCTGTAATTATATACATAAAGTACAAGAAAAAGAAGGTTGCATTGGCCGGGAATCGAACCCGGGCCTCCCGAGTGGCAGGCGAGAATTCTACTGTTACGATAACTAGCCTTCAAGTCGCTAGATGGCGCACTAGTATATGTGTTAAGTACATGTCTGTTATAATCTTTACGCAGCACTAGAGTTCAGGTCTGTGTCAGTTGTAAGCAAGCCAGAACGCGAGACACACGGCATTGTAATGAGCTACAATAAAGCTGAGTTATCTCAACCAACACACTGTCTTCATTGTTCCCGAGACACAACAAAACATGGTGTCAGAAGAATGAACCTATAAGGTATGTGCAAAAAAACGTCGCAAATAACAAACCTATAAAGAAATACTACTAAACGAGTGACCGCGCGTGTAAAAAAAAAAAAAAAAGATGGCGCTAGGTCAAATTCCTGTACCAGAAGCTATGAATATGAAAGGCGACACATACAATAACTGGACATTTTTCAGATCCCAGTGGGAAAATTATGAAATAGCGACAGCAAAGAAGAAAAAATAAGAGTTGCAACGTTACTGACTGTAATGGGAAAAGAATGCTATATACTTCAGCGGCACGTGGATATATCGGAGACAGACCGACACGTTTCTAAAGCAATACTCGATGCATTGCAGAAGCATTTTGAGCCAACAAGAAATGTGATATATGAAAGATTTATTTTTAATACCTGTGAACAAACTCAATCTGAAACAACAGATCAGTACATTGCTAAACTGCGCAAAATGGCCGACTCGTGTGACTATGGGACACTGAAAGAAGACTTGATTAGAGACAGACTTGTCATAGGCACAACGGACACTGCAGCTAAAGCCCGAATGCTACGTGAGCCAAAGTTAACGCTAAATAAAGCTGTAGACATGTGCAAAGCAAGCGAGCTAGCGTCTGTACAACTAAAAAAACTGAACTCCACAGAACCTGAAGCTGTTCACTATGCAATGTACAAAAACGTGCAGAACACAAAGGTTATTCGCAAAGCTACAGCAGCAAGAAACAGACATGCTCTCCAGCAAGCAACGAAGCTAAAAGCACAAAGCAAAGCAACTGCCAATATTGCGGCTCAACGCACGCTAAAGCAAAATGCCCCGCCTATGGAGTCACTTGCAATCACTGTGGCAAAAGAAACCATTTCGCAAAGGTCTGCAAGCAAAGAAAGCAACTCCACCTTGTTGAGGAAAATGACGACTCAGATGAAGGCTCAGAAACAGACACGCTCTACATTTCTGACATCAATTCGATAAAATACGGCTTGAACAAGTGGTACGTCAATCTAAAGCTATCACCAGACTGTAAGGAGCACTACAATTACGCTACCAAATATACTGAATGTCAGCTAGACAGTGGATTGACAGTCAACGTCATGAGTTACAGAGACTTTGTACAAATCATGCAAGATGGAACAGCAAAGTTACGACCAAGCAAGGCCAAACTAAAACTTTATGACGGCACACTGATAAAGCCTAAAGGAGAGTGCAAGCTGATAGCAGAACACAACAACAAAAAATACAGACTGAAGTTCCAGATAATGCAAACAATACAAAAAACACTCTTATCAGCTGCAAACTGAAATGCACTCGAACCAGACCCAACATTAAACCACCTCTGAAGTATTCAAAGGATTTTGAGACTTAAGCTAAGGACTCTGAGTTAATAACGTATGTACACAGTAAACAAGCTTTAAAAAAAAAAAGTCAAGTAACATTAAGAATTGTTGGAGTGGGGAAATAGCTCATTGTTTATGTAAAATGAGATGTTATGATAACTAGCCTTCAAGTCGCTAGATGGCGCACTAGTATATGTGTTAAGTACATGTCTGTTATAATCTTTACGCAGCACTAGAGTTCAGGTCTGTGTCAGTTGTAAGCAAGCCAGAACGCAAGACACACGGCATTGTAATGAGCTACAATAAAGCTGAGTTATCTCAACCAACACACTGTCTTCATTGTTCCCGAGACACAGCAAAACAGTATGAAATCAGATTCCGAAACATGGCAAAAATTGCACGCTGTTTTTTGTCAATTCCACCAAACTGTGGATGCAGCACGAGCAGTTTCTGCATATGGACAGGTTTTTCCACAACAAAGACAAACCACGAGTGTTGAAACTGCAACAAAATGCACCATTATTAGTGTTATTTATTTTAGTACAGCAGCACTGTCCCCCACCAGGGATTGAACCCACGACCCTCCGGTCAAGAGTCCAGAGCCCTAACCACTACTAATTTGTGTGTGTGTAAGTGTGTGTGTGTGTGTCCGCGCGCGCATGTGTGTGTGTGCGTGTGCGTGTGCGTGTGTGTGTATGCCTGTGCATGTAAGTGTGTGTCTGTCTGTGTGTGTGTGTGCCTGTGTGTGTAAGTGTGTGTGTGTGAGAGAATGCTTGCGTTCGCGTCATATATAATTGAGTGTGTGTAAAGGAAAACGGTTTTGTCACTTGCACTAAACCCTGTTTCTAACATTTTGTTTTTCAGTCAGCATAACGCTATACAACACAGTCCATTTAATTACTGTATACACGTTTTAAATGTTTACAAAACTCGACAATGTTGCCGAATTTGTCTTTCAAACTTGTTTAGTTTTAATCAGTTTTGTCTGCTTGTTACTTTTTTCAGCCAACACATTTAAATGACCCTTGTTTGTTACATTTTAAAATATTTTTAAACGTTACAATGTAAATTTTGACTCAGTAGCTACCATTAAATGTTTTAACCTCGGTGACTTTCTTTGATGCGCTATTAATTTTAGGCAACTTGCAATTTTTTTTTACATGAAACTTGTACTTTTTATATAGGTATATAAATGTCAATTGCTGTGCATAAACGCATCCGCCAAATCAATTAATATGACATGTAGTTTTCTTGCTTGCTAATTATTAAGTTATTTATACATTTATAATATAAACATGTATTCATTTCTAAATGTATTTATTTAAACATATTTATTTCTAAATGCATTTATTCCTCTATGCATTTATTTAAATCATTTATTTATTTCTACCAAATAAATAATTCCTTTATTTATTTTTAATTAAACGAGGAACTACAATTTTTCAGAGATTTAGACAAGGAAGCTACATGCCGCTCTTGTGTGCAATTCCATTCTATGGTATCTACCCAAACAAACAGGAAACTAGAAATTTTCACAAGAAATCGAAGCTGGTCAGGCTTGGATGTAAGCTTAAAAAAAGAAGGCATTTCAGCAACTTCGCAGTGGCACAGCGGGTTAAGGTCGTGTGGTCTTCAAGAACGTCATGTTGCGAGTTCAAACCTCGGTATATATATATATATATATTTTTTTTTTACAGAATGATGCAAATGTATTTGACTCTATTCACATCCCCTGACATTTAAAATCCTCCACAGGTTGGGTGCCTCTCAACTCAGATTAAGGTTGATACTGTATAAATGCAGAACCAATCGTTCCAGATGGATGAGACCATTCATTCTTAAATACATGTAATTCGATTTTTGTATTAGTTTTATTTGTATTGAGGCAGGGAGGCTGCAGTTGTTTCTGGTGACGTCCAGCGGATTATATTTGGAGCATGAGACTCTTAATCTCAGGGTCGTGGGTTCGAGCCCTACGTGGGCGTCCTTTTAAATACAAATTGTACATGTTTCTTCGAGGCACAGAGCAATGTCTGATTCTGTTCACATTGTATACAGTATTGCAACAAAATTACTTATTGGTCATTGTCATATAGCAATTGCTATTGTAAAATGCGTGCATCGTTTATAGCTATAATGATATTGAAATAAATAATCTTACTTTTTTGGGTTGGCTTCAATCTGTTTCTTTTTTTACAGTTGTCATAACATCATTCATGGAGCAACAGTTGGTATGTGCATAATAAACCCAATCGGGCCTTGATACAATAGACAACCCTAGTCTCTGCTGAAATAAATAATGCGGTTTTCTACAATAATAAACGCAGCTTGTCAGGATGGCCGAGTGGTCTAAGGCGCCAGACTCAATGACTTTATCTTTCCAAAGAATTGTGTGTTCTGGTCTCTGAATGGAGGTGTTGGTTCAAATCCCACTTCTGACAGTTCACTTTTACTTATTTTTAAATGGAATAAATGTGTTCATTTTACTATAAAAGATTGTTTCAAGGAAATCAACAGCTGATATCAAACTCTTGTCAGCACTCAATACCATTTTACAGCACTCAATACATTTTAACTTCCATTTTAAATCAGACTAAAATAGCGTTCCTAACACAGATTGCATTTTTGTTGTAAACAGACTACTTGTTGAAGTCACTGAAAAATAATTTCTGTCCAAACATGTGATATTTAACTTATGATTGTTTAAATATTCCAAATAACATATTACTTTGAAAAACATCTCCGTCAGCCACTGGATCGTGGTCTCAGGCTGGGATGCGGACCATTGAGAACAGTATAAACGATCTATTACTGGAAGTAGCTTACAGGAGAAATGCCCTCGTTTAACATGCTAGGATGATCGACTTCGGCATTCTCCAACTGCTGTTTACATTTTCTAACACGTTATGAGGACGAATACAAAGTTTGACACTTTCCTTGTAAGTGGGGGTAAGCACAAGTTATTTTCAGATCAATCTAGTACTGCGTAGTGCAAAACACATTACTATATTTTTATATTAGTCAAGGCCTATTTAAAGTGTTCTTAAATTGTTTTAACATTAGCAATGATCAATTTGAAATTTGCTTATTGAGTTAAATAACTGAACAATTGTATTCTTGATGGTTTCTTTTTTCTGCGTTTCTACCAGTATGAGATACGCACTCAAAATGTGTCCCCTTCCTTCAACAACCCCGACTGAAGATTGGAGTGGTCATCACTAGCAGCGAGCAGGTGCCCAAAACAACACTCATTGTCAGCTCGGTGCTGAGAGAATAACACTCCCACTCCTCCTGGTGGATACCGAGACCAATCCCATCAAAACATGTTTCACTCTAGAAATGATCCTTGCAAATATAGTCTTAACTTTTATTGGCAGACCGTCGCTCCCAACTGGCAAGCTCTACTTCATATATGATACAATGACTGGGCAATAACGAGGTGTTACATTAACAATACAAACTAACTTGAGACAACCAAGCCGTTAAAGCATACCTTAAGTTTGTCGTGTGATACAAAAGCAAGTTTTGGCATTTTTGCATTGCCTGCCTCGTCAAACAAGCTCGAGCCACAGCACACAGCGCTGCTGCATCGGGACACAGATGTGGATTTTAAAGAGACTGAATCAACGAGCTGAGACTACTTTTTGAAGAAATTGAAAACATACCTCAAGTTGAAATATTTGCTATTTAGTTCATTCATGTATTTTTTGAATTTGCAAATCGCAGACTACATTGCCAAGACAATCTGAATTGCTCGTATCAAGCTGCGACGTAGCCTATGAGAATCGCAAGAACAATTCCAGGGATTTAGCTCAAATGGTAGACCGCCGCTTAGCATGCGAGAAGTAGCGGGATCGATGCCCGTATTCTCGTTTTAATGTATCTGCTTATTTAGTCCCAACGCATTATGGAGATAAATACAAAGTGTGACAATTCTTTGTAACAGAGACGCCCGCCCAACATGTGTATTTTAAAGCACAGTCTGCTAATTTGTAATAATCCCCAGAGTGAAAAACTGCAGTGCACCCTCCATCGTATGTCTTCCGAGAAGCACAAAGGGAGATTTTTATAGGTTTGTTTTTTTTTAGCAATTGAAGAGTTTGTGTTAATTGAGAATAAATATAAATGGCTTGATGTTTGCTTTCATTTGTAACGTGTTTGTAATGAAATATCAGTTTTTGTGGTTCACTTTTACCAATCATTGTACTGTATACTAGCTACTGTTGCATGTCCATGATTTTGCTAATCAGTTTCCCATATGGTCTAGCGGTTAAGATTCCTGGTTTTCACCCAGGCGGCCCGGGTTCATTCTGATAACAAAGCAGAGTGTTACATTGGGAAGGGCCGTTCCTGTCCGTGTGTTTTTTTTAAAATTCATGTGGGAAGGTTTAAGATTGTTAAGAAGTTTAAATATGGTGCGATTTGCACATTGGGAACCTCGCATAATACACAGGTTTACTGGAGTGACAAAAACAGTAGTCTTGTCAAGCCGAAATAACTCAGTTAGACTGAAAATCTAAAGGCCCCTGGTTCGATCCCCGGTTTCGCAAACAGCAAGACTATTTTTGTTTTGTATTATTTTGAACTAAAAACAGCACATTTTTTCTTCAGTGTAATTGGAAGAAATAAGAACGTATCAGAGAGCCATTTTCTAATGTGATTAAGAAATGCAAAAGCATCGTCCCTGGGTGGGCTTGAACCACCAACCTTTCGGTTAACAGCCGAACGCGCTAACCGATTGCGCCACAGAGACCAAACTGTTAGATCGCCAAAGCATACGGGAGTGATTAGCAAGGCGAGATGCTGCAGAACGTGATCGAGGGAGCAGAACTCAGCCGAACCTGAGACCACATCTAAGATGAAAGCAACACGGGCAGGAAAGTCTATGTAATCCATTATGACAGCACAACATACGTCGTTTTGTTAGATAACACCCTGGGAGCCCAACAGAGCAGTGTGTGTAAATAGCTACAATGGAAACAAAATACTTACGATTCAAATGGGAATCTTCATCAGATTTTAAGAACACATTTGATATACTTTACACTGCAAAGGAGGAAGGCAGGCAATGCAAATGAGGCAACTGGCTCGTACTTTTAAATCATACGAGAAACTTGAACCCAATTAAGCTTTTAACCATAAAGCAGTCTGGAATGAGTTTGTAATTTTTTGTAACACCTCACTGGAGTACAGCAATTGCATTATATGAAAGTGCTCCTGTTTATTTGTCTCCGGCACCGCTACCGGTGCCACTCAGAGTTGGAGGGAGACGGTCGGCCACTTGCACGTAAAACAATACTTTCAGGATCATTTCAATAGTGATTTGCTAGCGAAATGCGTTTCTAAAGTGTTTGGACTCGTTATCCACGAGGAGGAGTGAGAGTGTTCGTTTTTGAGCATGAAGCAGACAGCGAGTGTTGTTTTCGACCAAATGCTCGCTGACACCACTCGATAGACATTTTGTAGATGCCAAACATTACGTTTCAGATCTTAAATTCTGTGGCATTTAAGACCGCAGTGGTGGTAATGTCACGGGTGAGAATGTGTTGATTATTATTTTATTCAGTATTATCACTTATGATTTTTGAATTTTAATTGGATTGGTTTTCCTTTTTTTTGCACAATTTGTTTATTTGAATTATTGTTTTATTTTTGAGCATTAGATGTATTTTAATGTGTATTTGTTCACTTAACCATACGTCATCCACTCCCTGGTCCAGACCTCCTCTTAGGGCGCCTGTCCCGACGCCTGTTTGGGCAACCCTCCCCATAGGGTGCTGTGCTTCAGCTGAAGGCCTCAGGAGAGATCCCAGGGAAAGCCTGGGAGGTACAAGCAAGAACAACCTTCAGGGAATGAACACAAAGTAAATCACCACTATATTTACTATGATAGTCCAGCACATGCTGGATTACTTCCCTGCCGCACTGACTTGACCCACGCTCTCTCCTTATTCCGCCCGAGCCCCGCAGTGATATGCTGCCATCTCACAGGTTGGAGTTCACTGCTCCCACGCTGTCCGTCCGGTCCCCGCTCTGCTGTGCAGACCCAGCGAGTATCCAGAATTCAGAGGAGGTGCTGCCGCTCACAGACTGGAACTGTCTGCTGCCAGGAGCTCGCAATCCACACCCCCAATTGAACTGATCCAATATACGTACTCGGAACTTCAAGCAATAGGAGTAGTAGCAACAATTCAAGTAAATTAAATTTAAAAACAATAAAATAAAAAAACGCTAAAAAACACAAGCTTGAGCAAGAAAAGAATATTTAAAACTATACTTTCCTGCTTGCAGACATAGCCTTTAAATCCTCACGGTAATCCCATACAACAGCCACTGTGCCCCAGTGCGCCCTCCATCGTATGTCTTCCGAGAAGCATAAAGGGAGATTGTTTTTATTTTTTTTAGCAATGGAAGAGTTTGTGTTATTTGAGAATAAATATAAATGGTTTGAAGTTTGCTTGCTTTTGTGTTTGTTGTGAAATATCAGTTTTTGTGGGTCACAACTTTTAATTACATTTTTAAATACATGTAATTGTGATTACATAGACTGTCCTGACCCGTGTTGCTTTCTTCATATATGTGGTCTCAGGTTCGGTTGAGTTCTGCTCCCTCGATCACGTTCTGCAGCATCTCGATTTGCTAATCTCTCCCATATGCGTTGGGGGGCCTTGCAGTTCGGGGGTTCTGTGGCTCAATCGGTTAGAGCGTTCAGCTGTTAACCAGAAGGTTGTGGTTCAAGCCGACCCAGGGACAATGCTTTTAACATTTCTTAATCACATTAGAAAATGGCACTGTAATTATTATTATTTGTTTATTTAGAAGACGCCGTTATCCAAGGCTACTTACAGACTTGGGTGTGTGAACTGTGCATCAGCTGCAGAGTCACTTACAACTACGTCTCACCCGAAAGACGGAGCACAAGGAGGTTAAGTGACTTGCTCAGGATCACACAATGAGTCAGAGGATGATGTGCGATGTTAACCGGGGACCTCCTGGTTACAAGCTCTTTTCTTTAACCACTGTAACACACAGCCTCCTATAATACGTTGTTACTTCCTCCAATTACACTTAAGAAAAAAATGTGCTCTTTTTTTAGTTCAAAATAATACAAAACAAAAATAGTCCTGCTGTTTGCCGAAACCTGGGATCGAACCAGGGACCTTTTGATCTTCAGTCTAACACTCTCCCAACTGAGCTATTTCAGCTTGCCAGGACTCTTTTTTGAGATAGCATTCTTTTGTCAATGTCCTTTTGACAATCCAGTAACCCTGTATTATGAGAAACGTTCAACAGCTTGGAAACACCATAATAGAATCCAATGCCTTTACAAATGCGTTTCGAAACTGTTAAGTTTTCTCCCGAATGCGGTTCTCAACAAATGGTTTTGCTTTTTGGTATTCCTTCCAGAGTAAGACCAAAAGGCAAACAACCGGAAAAAGGTAAACACTGCAACCGACTGCCTGAAACATTTCTTCTTATGTTCTTAAAATGCAGCGCTTGAACTGCCTCAACAAACGCTTAGCTCTAAAACGTGTACATTGAAAGTCTATTAACATCTTTAACACAATCATCTGTGTTCCCATAGCGGTTAATCCACAGGGTGATCAATAAAGTGACTGCTGGCTTTGTTTAAATATTAACAAGACGTTTTCATGATTCACGCATATTCTGAACAAGCACAATAGAATATGGTAGTCAAAGGACAAGAAAATAACAGGTTTATGGCTCTGGTCTTGTATCATCACCCTGACTACTGTCCGTAAGAAAGTGGCATTAATAAAAACGTCATTATGCAAGGTTCCCAATGCGCAAATACGCAGCATATTTAAACTTCTTCAAAATCTTAAACCTTCCCACATGAATTTAGAATACTTACTGACAGGTACGGGCCTTTCCCAATGTAACACTCTGCTTTGTTTGAACACCAACGATGGGTGGGATATTATGTAGTAAACCACGATACTATTGTTCCCACTTTCTTTAGTACTACCAAAAGCGCTTTCCACGGCAGCCCTAGTGGCTAATGGGTTAGGCATGGGCATCCTACGCCAGGAACTGTGGATTCGAGTCCCATCTGGGGTGAAATGGTGTTATTAAAACCAACATAATTATCTTTTCATTTTGGCATGTGATATTTTGTAGATCTTGTTATCTTCTATGTCCACTCACGCAAGGCACAACGTGCCCGAGTGTTGTAGCAGCAGCCATGAAGCAAGTTAGTTTTTCAGTTGAAATAAAGTTTTTGTGTATGGGTGTTTTGAAAAGATCAGTTAAATAGCTACGTATTTTGAAATAAGGATGTATTCATTATTATGAACGTTGGCAGAAAGGATATTGTATTTATATTTCCCACGTGTGCTTGCCTTGTACAAATCTGATAGAGTTTCAACAAAGGCATTTGATTTCGGTTCATTATTTAGCCTATACTGCCATCTACAGTATTACTGAGGGTGTCGTTTGCTTCTTTTGACAATAATATGGCTGTTTTCACAGAAACCCGGAGAGCATGTAGTCGTGGCCGAGTGGTTAATGAACAAAAAGAGTTGTCAGAAGTGGAATTCGCACCCACGCTTCCAGGGTAACTGCGATCTGAACGCAGCGCCTTAGATCGCTCAACCATCCTGAATTACACACGTCTTTTTACAACACTGCACTACACTGCTGAACCTCCGATGTCTGACGCTGCAGTAAATCACCTGGTGTGTGCATGTACTTATTCTTTTTCTGTTTATATGAAGGAGGGCGACCTGTTTCGTCGCATTCCCTATGGTATTGAGAGTCCTAACACCGCCACGGGGGAGGCACTACTAACAACAACTAAAAGGTTTGGAATAGAGGCAAAGTGACCAAGAATGACAACAGAATGACAAAGGCAGAATAAAAATTCACAAAGCTTTATTACAATGATCCAAGATTCACATAAATCAGTTCAAATAACTATACAATAAAATGCATTCAAGTTTTACTAAAAACAAGGCGGAGAAATTAAATAAAGCCAGCCAATAGCCACAGTATTTAAAAGCATGGGGTATTAGACCAACATATAGCAGTGATTCGACTTCTCATTAAGAGTGGTAGGTGATTGGAAACAGCTCTTCCCAGCAAGGGTTCAACAACAAAAGCCAGATTGTTAATACACACAGGGTTTAACAGATTGTTAATACACACAGGGTATAACAGATTGTTAATACACACAGGGTATAACAGATTGTTAATACACTCAGGGTTTAACAGTGTTAGGGAACGTCAGCAGCAATATAACAGGTTTAACTATATTAGAACAATTCAACAACAATACCAGTTTAGTTATATTTAAGACAATTAGCAGCAATGTTCGGGTTTAGCAGCGAAATAAGGGACAACATAAATTGGGGGTTAATTAGTTGGTAATAGACTGGTAGGACTTCAATGTTAACAAAAGGCACCGCAATAAAAATGACATAACCTAATTATCAGGTCAATCAGGTGGATACTGCCCTCAACCACACTGATTAACCCCAAACCAAACAATAATCATAATATCAACAACTCATTACACATTCACACTCAGAAAACTATCAAAAACGTAATAAAATATAAATCACTTAACTACCGTGTCAACAACACACCAAGCATAATAAAAAATAAAGTAACAAGCAAACAACCAATTACCTTTCAGTGCGCTGAGAACAAGACACAAAAACTGGCTGATCTGCTTTACCAAATAAACCCCAGTCGTAATTGATGCCCCCCCCCCCCCGTTTAAACCAGATGAGAGGAGAAGGACACAGCAGTGCAGCTTAAGAAAACAGAACCAAAAGGTGTGGGGACATTTACCTGCTGCTGGAACACTTTCAATCTAACAAAACAAACCTTATGAGACCGGGATTTAACCACACGTCTCAGAGCTTTATTCAACAGACTAGCTCTCGAATTATCCAACACTTTACTTTTGGAATATACTCAACAGGGTCTTCTTTCCCCGCTGATTCTGCCAAGCCCGTTCCCTTGGCTGTGGTTTCGCTAGATAGTAGGTAGGGACAGTGGGAATCTCGTTCATCCATTCATGCGCGTCACTAATTAGATGACGAGGCATTTGGTTACTGAGATATCCCTTGCGGGTTCAATTCCGGGTTAGGTGGCCCGTCCACAATGTCATCCAGTGACATGAATGCTCGCGCGGAACCCACATGCATAATAGCAAGGCTCGCAACGATTTAGTAATCATTACGAGACCCCACTGTCCCCCCCGAACCGGCAGCCACAAGGGTCCGGGGACGCAGGAGCATGATCATACAGCTGAGGGCCGTCTAGCCGGAATGGGAATTAAGTCCGACAACTTAGCACGGGAACCTTTTCCTCTCGGTTGTACGCTCGACCTCTTTCGATAACCCCACGAACGCATACAACCACAAAGGGCTATCTAGCCGGAAGGTTAAGTCCGGCGACTTAGTCTCGCGGCGGGTGTTACGCCGAACATGGTACGCTCGTCAGTTTCGACAACCCCCAGGACGCAGCACGATGACTAAGGGGCGTCTAGCCGGTATGGATGGTAGGTCCGGCACGGACCCGGAAAGCACACGCTACAGAGGAACGGACGCAGATGAGGCAGAAGCAGGAGACCCAACCACCGGGGAAGTCCCTTCAAGCTAAGATCCCCTCCCGCC
>CM060291.1:7708787-7756663 GCA_030684275.1 Acipenser oxyrinchus oxyrinchus | reverse complement strand
TCGACCCCCTTTTTCATATGAGCACATAAGTTTATTATGGAAAATTTTGGGGTCCCCTGTACCAGAGTATCTTCACCAAAGAAGATGCACCCCATTTTCGACTTTTTATTTTTGGGCAGGCAAAAAAATGATATTTTCGTGGGCCTGAATGAATTCGAGCAGCGACCATGTGTTCTTTTTCCCAGTCGCTTTCGTTTTGAGCAGCAGCGTCGCTTCCCGTCGTTTCCGTCATGTCCCGTTAAAATCCGTCGCCTGCCGTCGTTTTGTTCTAAAAGGAATTTTGAAAAAAACTGTGCAGGGTTACAGGCCCTCCTCCAAAATGACCGAGGCTGAAAGAAAAATTCAAATCGGACAATCGCTCAATATTTTATTCATTTTTAAAATATTTGGCGCACCTTGACCTGAACTTCTTCACTGAAGAAACATGGGCAAAGCGTGAAATATCGAAAAATACTGTTTCTTCGCACACTTTTCTGGTTACAAAATACTTCTCTAATGCTTGCAAGTGCTCTAGAGCAAAAATATTCTCCTTTGATAGATTTCTGGATTTTTTATGAATTTTTAAAATTTCTTCCCCAGCCTAAACTGACCCACTATAGCATTTAAGGGAACACATACCAGACCACTGACAAACAGTGCAGGCTAATTTCTTGCACAGTCAGCGAGAGGACATCAGTATGTAACTTTAGAGGCCAAACTCAACGAAATTGCACATTGTTTGCTATTTTTAAAGAATATTTTCCCATTTATGGATGCCCATAGAAGTGCATGTAAATCGGAACAACTTTGAGGATGCATACCTCCATAAAAAGGAAAGTTCCACACATATTGCAAACATGCTCTAGTCCACAGTGATCAGAACTACAATTTGAGACCATTTGGGGAAAGAATGGAGGATTGTGTCAATTTTAAACCCTCTTAGTCCATTCTGTACAATACAGTTGATTTGACTGCACAGGAAAAACCAGCTAGCTTTGAGGCTGCATACCTCCATAAATAGGAATGTTCCACACATATTGCAACCATGCTCTAGTCTAGAGTGATCAGACCTACAATTTGAGACCTTTTGGTGAATAAATGCAGCTTTGTGTCATTTTAAACCCTCCTAGACCAATCCGTTCAATACAGTTGATTTGACTGGACAGCAAAAAGCAGCTAGCTTTGAGGCTGCATACCTCCATAAATAGGAAACTTTCACACATATTGCAACCATGCTCTAGTCCAGAGTGATCAGACCTACAATTTGAGACCTTTTGGGGAAATAATACAGTTTTGTGTCAATTTTAAACCCTCCTAGACCATTCTGTTCAATACAGTTAATTTGACTGGACAGCAAAAAGCAGCTAGTTTTGAGGCTGCATACCTCCATAAATGGGAAGATTCCGCACATATTGCAACCATGCTCTAGTCCAGAGTGATCGGAACTACAATTTGAGACCTTTTGGGGAAATAATTCAGTTTTGTGTCAATTTTAAACCCTCCTAGACCATTCTGTTCAATACAGTTGATTTGACTGGACAGCAAAAAGCAGCTAGCTTTGAGGCTGCATACCTCCATAAATAGGAAAGTTCCACACATATTGCAACCATGCTCTAGTCCAGAGTGATCAGACCTACAATTTGAGACCTTTTGGTGAATAAATGGAGCTTTGTGTCAATTTTAAACCCTCCTAGACCATTCCGTTCAATACACTTGATTTGACTGGACAGCAAAAAGCAGCTAGCTTTGAGGCTGCATACCTCCATAAATAGGAAAGTTCCACACATATTGCAACCATGCTCTAGTCCAGAGTGATCAGACCTACAATTTGAGACCTTTTGGTGAATAAATGCAGCTTTGTGTCATTTTAAACCCTCCTAGACCATTCCGTTCAATACAGTTGATTTGACTGCACAGGAAAAACCAGCTAGCTTTGAGGCTGCATACCTCCATAAATAGGAAAATTCCATACATATTGCAACCATGCTCTAGTCCAGAGTGATCAGACCTACAATTTGAGACCTTTTGGGGAAATAATGCAGTTTTGTGTCAATTTTAAACCCTCCAAGACCATTCTGTTCAATACAGTTGATTTGACTGGACAGCAAAAAGCAGCTAGCTTTGAGGCTGCATACCTCCATAAATACGAAAGTTCCACACATATTGCAAACATACTCTAGTCCACAGTGATCAGAACTACAATTTGAGACCTTTTGGTGAATAAATGGAGCTTTGTGTCAATTTTAAACCCTCCTAGACCATTCCGTTCAATACAGTTGATTTGACTGGACAGCAAAAAGCAGCTAGCTTTGAGGCTGCATACCTCCATAAATAGGAAAGTTCCACACATATTGCAACCATGCTCTAGTCCAGAGTGATCAGACCTACAATTTGAGACCTTTTGGTGAATAAATGCAGCTTTGTGTCATTTTAAACCCTCCTAGACCATTCCGTTCAATACAGTTGATTTGACTGGACAGCAAAAAGCAGCTAGCTTTGAGGCTGCATACCTCCATAAATAGGAAAGTTCCACACATATTGCAACCATGCTCTAGTCCAGAGTGATCAGACCTACAGTTTGAGACCTTTTGGTGAATAAATGCAGCTTTGTGTCATTTTAAACCCTCTTACTCCATTCTGTTCAATACAGTTGATTTGACTGCACAGGAAAAACCAGCTAGCTTTGAGGCTGCATACCTCCATAAATAGGAAAATTCCATACATATTGCAACCATGCTCTAGTCCAGAGTGATCAGACCTACAATTTGAGACCTTTTGGGGAAATAATGCAGTTTTGTGTCAATTTTAAACCCTCCAAGACCATTCTGTTCAATACAGTTGATTTGACTGGACAGCAAAAAGCAGCTAGCTTTGAGGCTGCATACCTCCATAAATACGAAAGTTCCACACATATTGCAAACATACTCTAGTCCACAGTGATCAGAACTACAATTTGAGACCATTTGGGGAAAGAATGGAGGATTGTGTCAATTTTAAACCCTCTTAGTCCATTCTGTACAATACAGTTGATTTGACTGCACAGGAAAAAACAGCTAGATTTGAGGCTGCATACCTCCATAAATAGGAAAGTTCCACACATATTGCAAACATGCTCTAGTCCACACTGATCAGACCTACAATTTGAGACCATTTGGGGAAACAAATGCAGCTTTGTGTGAATTTTAAACCCTCCTAGACCATTCCGTTCAATACAGTTGATTTGACTGGACAGCAAAAACCAGCTAGCTTTGAGGCTGCATACCTCCATAAATAGGAAAGATTCCACACATATTGCAACCATGCTCTAGTCCAGAGTGATCAGACCTACAATTTGAGACCATTTGGGGAAAGAATGGAGGATTGTGTCAATTTTAAACCCTCCTAGACCATTCCGTTCAATACAGTTGATTTGACTTGACAGCAAAAAGCAGCAAGCTTTGAGGCTGCATACCTCCATAAATAGAAAAATTCCACACATATTGCAACCATGCTCTAGTCCAGAGTGATCAGACCTACAATTTGAGACCATTTGGGGAAACAAATGCAGCTTTGTGTGAATTTTAAACCCTCCTAGACCATTCTGTTCAATACAGTTGATTTGACTGGACAGCAAAAAGCAGCTAGCTTTGAGGCTGCATACCTCCATAAATAGGAACATTCCACACATATTGCAACCATGCTCTAGTCCAGAGTGATCAGAACTACAATTTGAGACCTTTTGGGGAAATAATGCAGTTTTTTGTTAATTTTAAACCCTCCTAGACCATTCCGTTCAATACAGTTGATTTGACTGGACAGCAAAAAGCAACTAGCTTTGAGGCTGCATACCTCCATAAATAGGAAAGTTCCACACATATTGCAACCATGCTCTAGTCCAGAGTGATCAGACCTACAATTTGAGACCTTTTGGTGAATAAATGCAGCTTTGTGTCAATTTTAAACCCTCCTAGACCATTCTGTTCAATACAGTTGATTTGACTGGACAGCAAAAGCAGCTAGCTTTGAGGCTGCATACCTCCATAAATAGGAAAATTCCACACATATTGCAACCATGCTCTAGTCCAGAGTGATCAGACCTACAATTTGAGACCTTTTGGTGAATAAAATGCAGCTTTGTGTAATTTTAAACCCTCCTAGACCATTCCGTTCAATACAGTTGATTTGACTTGACAGCAAAAAGCAGCAAGCTTTGAGGCTGCATACCTCCATAAATAGAAAAATTCCACACATATTGCAACCATGCTCTAGTCCAGAGTGATCAGACCTACAGTTTGAGACCTTTTGGTGAATAAATGCAGCTTTGTGTCATTTTAAACCCTCTTACTCCATTCTGTACAATACAGTTGATTTGACTGCACAGGAAAAACCAGCTAGCTTTGAGGCTGCATACCTCCATAAATAGGAACATTCCACACATATTGCAACCATGCTCTAGTCCAGAGTGATCAGAACTACAATTTGAGACCTTTTGGGGAAATAATGCAGTTTTTTGTTAATTTTAAACCCTCCTAGACCATTCCGTTCAATACAGTTGATTTGACTGGACAGCAAAAAGCAGCTAGCTTTGAGGCTGCATACCTCCATAAATAGGAAAGTTCCACACATATTGCAACCATGCTCTAGTCCAGAGTGATCAGACCTACAATTTGAGACCTCTTGGGGAAATAATGCAGTTTTGTGTCATTTTAAACCCTCCTAGACCATTCCGTTCAATACAGTTGATTTGACTGGACAGCAAAAGCAGCTAGCTTTGAGGCTGCATACCTCCATAAATAGGAAACTTTCACACATATTGCAACCATGCTCTAGTCCAGAGTGATCAGACCTACAATTTGAGACCATTTGGGGAAAGAATGGAGGATTGTGTCAATTTTAAACCCTCTTACTCCATTCTGTACAATACAGTTGATTTGACTGCACAGGAAAAACCAGCTAGCTTTGAGGCTGCATACCTCCATAAATAGGAACATTCTACACATATTGCAACCATGCTCTAGTCCAGAGTGATCAGACCTACAATTTGAGACATTTTGGTGAATAAATACAGCTTTGTGTCATTTTAAACCCTCCTAGACCATTCCGTTCAATACAGTTGATTTGACTTGACAGCAAAAAGCAGGAAAAAAAAGGAAAAAAAAAGAAATAAATGAAAACAAAGAGGGGAAAAAAAGAGACATCGAGCTGGAGCGGAGCTCTGAGGCGGTCTCTCCAGATCACAGGCTCTCTCTGCCCGCCCGCCCTGAAGGAGCGAGCGGTGCTGAGATTAAGACTGCTGGAGAACCGGGGTCTGGGAGTGGGGCTGTAGTGCAGCGGGGAGAAGTCCCCTGCTGCAGAAGCTCCCAACTCGGACTCGGGGAGAGACTCCGGCTCTGGGTCTCAGCCTGGAGCGGCGGTCCCCCTCTTCTCGGAGGAGGTGGAGCACAGCGCCGAGTCGCAGCTCGACGCTGTTGCGATACCCTCTCCCCCAGACTCGCAAGAAAACGCTGCAGAGAAGCTGGGTGTAGCGGCAGAGAAAATTAAAAAACGTCAAAGTAAATGTGAAAGTGAGGAGGAGAATGAGATGGATGAGGAAGACGGAGGTGATGTCTCTGACTCCTCGGTGCTTTCCGAGATCCCTGACAGTCAAACCCCAAAGGAAAAACTATATTCGGTTGAAGAGATAAATAACTTTTTAAACACGACCAAGGGGAAACGTAATGTTGATATAAAGCAATTCTTTCCCAATCTTAAACTGTTTCTGTACTCTGCTACTGTGGCTTTTAGAAAAGCCACTTTAAGAGAAATCGACCAGCCAAAGCGGTACAGACTTAAAAAATATGTACAAGTAGTCAGGAAAATGATCAATACAACAACTAAGGAGGTTTAAAATGGCTCAGTTTTATTGCAATTGTATACTTTTTGTTGTCGATTTTCTTGTAATAGTTTTAAATAATTTTACTATTATGAAGGGGTTCAATTTTATCTCTCTTAATGTAAACGGCTGCAGACAGGATTTTAGAAGAGCACAAGTCTTTGGTTTTTAGAACAGAAGAGGGCGGGGATCGTTTTTACAAGAAACACACACAGATGAAGGGAATGCTGCTGAATGGGAGGCGAAATGGGGAGGGCAGTGTGTGATGAGTCATGCCTCTAATAACAGCGCTGGGGTGGCTGTGCTTTTTAGATCGGGGTTAGGAGCAGATATTTTAGAAGTAAGAGAGATTATTAAAGGAAGGCTTTTAATAGTAAGAGCTAAGGTGAGGGAGGCTACTTTTAACTTAATAAATGTTTATGCCCCTAATATAGGGAGAGATAGGATGGTGTTTTTAAATATTTTAAAACAGACTATCTTAACAGTTAATGATGAAGACTTTTTATTAGTGGGGGTGATTTTAATTGCACAGTGAATTTTAATATAGACAGAAACAGTATAGAACCGCATCCTCCTTCTGCGACTGAATTAGCTGCAATTTTAAAGTTCAGTGGCTTGGTTGACATTTGGAGGTGTTTGCATCCCACCACTCGCCAGTACACATGGTCACATCACATTTCACAGTACATAGTTAGAGCACGATTAGACAGGATTTATACATTTAAACATCAACTTAATATATTCACAAAAGCCAGTATAATACCAACCAGCCTGTCAGACCATCACTGTGTGCAGAGTACTGTTACACTACCTAAGGAAACACATACCACACCTTTTGGCATTTTAATACTAAACTATTACAAGATTTCAAATTTGTGCAACAATTTAGAGATTTCTGGAAAATATGGAGAACACAAAAGATCAGTACAGAGATCTGAGGCAGTGGTGGGATATTGGTAAGGTACAAATCAAAGTTTTTTGTCAAAAGTATACCTCTGGTGCAACCAAGTCACTGAACGCAGCTGTGAGAGAGCTGGAAAGAGAGATTCTTAAAATTGAAAGCCAGGCTGAACAGAGCACAGTGGCACAGGAGACCTTGCGGGAGCAGAGACAAGCCTTGGGCAGCCTGTTGGAGGAGAAGGTGCGGGGGGCACAGGTGCGATCAAGATTTATCGAGCTAAGGGACATGGATGCCCCCACCAGCTTCTTCTTCAGCCTGGAGAAGAAGAAAGCAAGCAGTAAGCAGATGCACTGTGTCCGGCTGCCCTGTGGGAGAGAGCTGCTGGAGCAGGAGCAGATCAAAGAGGCGGCGGTGCAGTTTTATTCTGGACTGTTTTCCAGTGAGCCTTGCAGTCAGAATGACAGGGACTCAATGCTGCAGGGCTTGCCCACCCTGAGCGAGGAGGAGAAGGGGAGTCTGGAAGGCAATATCACTCTCCAGGAACTGACCACGGCAGTTAAGCAGATGGCCAGCAGGAAGGCCCCAGGGATTGATGGTCTACAAGCAGAGTTTTTCCAATACTTTTGGAAGGAACTGGGACCAGATCTGCTGCTGGTGCTGCAGGAGAGTGTGAGAGATGGAGAGCTGCCGCTTAGCTGCCGCAGAGCTGTACTGACTATGCTGCCTAAGAAAGGAGACCTGTGCCAACTAAAAACTGGAGACCAGTTTCAATTTTATGTGCCGATTTAAAAATTTTTTCAAAATGTCTGGCGATAAGACTGAGAGAAGTATTGAACAGTATAATACACCGGACCAGACTTACTGTGTGCCAGGACGGTCAATATTTGATAATATATTTTTAATTAGAGATTTTTAACTTGTACTCAGATGGGTGATTTTAATGTGGGACTGGTCTCCTTAGATCAGGAGAAAGCTTTCGATCGGGTCGACCACCATTACCTGTTTACAACACTGGAGGCCTTTGGGTTTGGCCCCAAGTTCATTAACTATGTTAAAATTTTGTACAGTAATGTTTTTAGTATTTTAAAATTAATGGGGGTCTGAGTCGGCCTTTCCCGGTGCGCAGGGGCATCAGGCAGGGCTGCTCCCTGTCTGGCATGCTGTACTCCCTCTCCATTGAGCCCCTGCTGGTTCTGCTGAGGAGCAGGCTGTCGGGATGGGTGGTGCCTTGTTCTGCCCCTGCTGTGGCAGTAAAGGTGTCCGCTTATGCTGATGACATTAATGTGTTTATTTGCAGCAACCAAGATGTCCAGCTATTACAGCAGAGCCTAGAGACATTTCAAGGGCGTCATCAGCAAAAATAAACTGGGCAAAATGTGACACGTTCTTGTCAGGTAGCTGGAAGGAGGGGGCCCTCCTGTTCTGCCACAGACATTGAGGTGGGAGAGAACAGGACTAAAAATATTAGGTGTCTTTCTGGGAACTAAAACATACATGGATATGAACTGGGAAAGTCTTGTGGACAAAGTGAGAGGGCGGCTTCAGTGTTGGCGGGGGCTGCTCTCTCGGTTGTCCTTCAGGGGGAGGGTTCTTGTAATTAATAACCTGGCTGCCTCTATGCTTTGGCATAGGCTGATGTGCCTGGACCCTCCTCAAGGGCTGATTAATGAAATCCAAAAGATATTTGTAGAGTTCTTCTGGGGTGGGAGGCACTGGCTGAAGCCAGCCGTGTTGTATCTCCCTCGGGAGGAAGGGGGGCAAGGGCTGGTCAGCATTGCCAGCAGGGTAGCGGCTTTCAGGCTGATGACAGTTCAGAGGCTCCTGTATGCCGGGAGGAGGCTCACTGGAGGAAAGTGGCCATTTTTTTCATCAATAAAGTGGGGGGCCTGGGGTTAGGAAAATATTTGTTTTTAACTGACCATGACATCCTGAACAGTTCTGGTCTGCCTGCTTTTTATCTTAATATTTTTAAAATGTGGACGACTCTTAAAGTGAAAAGAGAGGAGGAGGATTTGACAGGGCAGAAACTGATGCAGGAACCTCTTTTCTTCAACTCTCTGTTCCCGGCACCATGTCTCAGGTCAGAGGCATTGTGTGCCAGGTTTGCGAGGGCAGGGGTGACCAGACTGGCCCATTTAATGTTACCTGGGAATTCTCGCTGGCTCAGTGCTGCTGAACTGGGTGGCAGGCTGGGCTGGCGAAGTGAGAGACAGGTTGAAAAGTTATTAGATAGTGTCAGGGGCTGTCTCTCTCCAGGGCTCAGGGAGGTCCTGGGGAGGAGATGGCAAAAGGACAAGAGGAGGATCAGGACTCTGATTTCCCAGTGCTGCTTGTGTCTCCCCAAGTAGGTGAGGAAGAAGAGGAGAAACAGCAGGAGTATGGCAAGCTGTTAAAAATTGATAAAGTTATTAACAGAGTCTTCCACTGCCTAGAAAGCAAAGAGCTATATTTTTTAGTGTTAAAAATATTTTTATAAAGAACTAAAAGGAATGGTGGACTCCAAGTGGAGGGACAGTCTCTCTGTGAAGGAGGAGACAGCCCGGTGTGGAGAGTTCTGTACAAGCCGCCACTTGACAAGAGAACTGGGGACTTGCAGTGGAGGCTTCTCCACTGCATTTTAGCAACGGGAGGTTCTTGCACAGAGTAGACCCGAATGTCAGCCCTGTGTGCAGTTTCTGTGGGCAGGAGGAGACAGTGGTTCACGCAGTACAGTGAGTGTGAGAGACTGCGGTCGCTGTTTCAACTCCTCACGGAGCTGCTGCAGGGGCTGGGAGTCGCTTTTAGTAAACAGTTTTTTATTTTTGGACCTCCTTATAGTTTTAAAGAAAAGGCTAAGTGTGTTTTAATTAATTTTATTATAGGCCAAGCTAAACTGGCCATTTTAAAAAGTAGGAAAAGTAGGCTGTCTGGAACAGGGATAGCTGATGTAGTCAGGCTGTTCAGGGTGCTGGTGGTCAGCAGATTAAAGGTGGATTTCACCTATTTTAGCCTGGTTAATGATCTTTGTGGCTTTCAGAAGAGGTGGTGTGTGGGAGATATACTGTGCTCTGTAAATGAGGAGGGGGAGCTCGCTGTGCTGCTGTAAAACAATTTTTTAACTGTTTTAACAAGAGTACAGTGTATTATGTTTTTATGTTATTTATTTTTTAGATGCTGAGTTGTTTTTTACCAAACCCACACTCGGCACAATTATAAATTTATAAATTTGTACTTTTTTTTTTTTTTGTGATTATTACATAGAATAAGGACTTTTAAAAGTCAAAGTCTCTCTCTCTCTCTCTCTCTCTCTCTCTCTCTCTCTCTCTCTCTCTCTCTCTCTCTCTCTCTCTCTCTCTCTCTCTCTCTCTCTCTCTCTCTCTCTCTCTCTCTCTCTCTCTCTCTCTCTCTCTCTCTCGTGGAGGATTGTGGGATCGCTGGAGCCTGTGAGGAGTTTGAGGAAGCGTAGGGTAGGAGTGTTGTTTGGTTTTGCGTTTTTGCTTTTTGTTTTACTTTAGTTTAACTTTAACGTTTGTTTGTTTAAATTAGTTTGTTGTGTGAGCGTACGTGTGTGTGTGTGTGTGTGTGTGTGAGTGTGTGAGAGTGAGTGCGTGTGTGCTGGGGTTTGTGCTGACGGCTCGTCAGCTGAGCCCCGGCGATGAGCTCTCATTCCCAGGGAATGAGAGATTTGACCCGCCGGCATGGCTGTCGCTGTGTTCCTGACAGCGCGGTGTCGGTGGAGGATTGCTTGCTTGCAATATGCAAGGTAGTTGAGGGGACAGGATCGTTTCTGCGTCCCGGATGAATAAAGGGCTTGTAATCTTTTTAAAGATACGCAGGATGTGGATAAACTTGTGCAGGAAGGTTTTGTAGTGCAAGGTAGTTTAGTGCACGTATCGCCCTTGCAACACCCTTTGCAAAAGTGATTTTATCAAATGTCCCCCGTTTTTAAAGAATGAATTGCTGGAAAGGGAGCTGAGTAGGTATGGGAAAATCTGCTCCCCAATAAAGTCTATTCCCCTGGGTTGTAAAATCCACAGTTACACCATATTATGTCTTTTAGGAGACAAGTGTATATTTTATTAAACAACCCCGGTTTTGAAATAAATGTTGCCTGGACTTTCACAGTAGAAGGAAGCAGCTGTGTGGTTTTGCAAGTACCGACACCATGCGCTGCTTCAAGTGCGGAGTCCAGGGGCATCAGAAGGAAAAATTGCCCGATGAGAGAAGGTGAGACAGGGCAGGAGAAACAGGGTGAGGCTGACGGGGTCAGGGAGCACAGGAGGAAGAGCAGCAGCGGGAAAGGGAGAACAATGAGCCTGGAGCCCGGTAAATGAGGAAGACAGTGAAGAAAATGAGTTCACTGTGGTAAAAAGGGGAAAAGGAAAAAAAAGAAATAAATGAAAACAAAGAGGGGAAAAAAGAGACATAGAGCTGGAGCGGAGCTCTGAGGCGGTCTCTCCAGATCACAGGCTCTCTCTGCCCGCCCGCCCTGAAGGAGCGGCGGTGCTGAGATTAAGACTGCTGGAGAACCGGGGTCTGGGAGTGGGGGCTGTAGTGCAGCGGGGAGAAGTCCCCTGCTGCAGAAGCTCCCAACCCGGACTCGGGGGGGAGAGACTCCGGCTCTGGGTCTCAGCCTGGAGCGGCGGTCCCCCTCTTCTCGGAGGAGGTGGAGCACAGCGCCGAGTCGCAGCTCGACGCTGTTGCGATACCCTCTCCCCCAGACTCGCAAGAAAACGCTGCAGAGAAGCTGGGTGTAGCGGCAGAGAAAATTAAAAAACGTCAAAGTAAATGTGAAAGCGAGGAGGAGAATGAGATGGATGAGGAAGACGGAGGTGATGTCTCTGACTCCTCGGTGCTTTCCGAGATCCCTGACAGTCAAACCCCAAAGGAAAAACTATATTCGGTAGAAGAGATAAATAACTTTTTAAACACGACCAAGGGGAAACGTAATGTTGATATAAAGCAATTCTTTCCCAATCTTAAACTGTTTCTGTACTCTGCTACTGTGGCTTTTAGAAAAGCCACTTTAAGAGAAATCGACCAGCCAAAGAGGTACAGACTTAAAAATATGTACAAGTAGTCAGGAAAATGATCAATACAACAACTAAGGAGGTTTAAAATGGCTCAGTTTTATTGCAATTGTATACTTTTTGTTGTCGATTTTCTTGTAATAGTTTTAAATAATTTTACTATTATGAAGGGGTTCAATTTTATCTCTCTTAATGTAAACGGCTGCAGACAGGATTTTAAAAGAGCGCAAGTCTTTGGTTTTTAGAACAGAAGAGGGCGGGGATCGTTTTTACAAGAAACACACACAGATGAAGGGAATGCTGCTGAATGGGAGGCGAAATGGGGAGGGCAGTGTGTGATGAGTCATGCCTCTAATAACAGCGCTGGGGTGGCTGTGCTTTTTAGATCGGGGTTAGGAGCAGATATTTTAGAAGTAAGAGAGGTTATTAAAGGAAGGCTTTTAATAGTAAGAGCTAAGGTGAGGGAGGCTACTTTTAACCTAATAAATGTTTATGCCCCTAATATAGGGAGAGATAGGATGGTGTTTTTAAATATTTTAAAACAGACTATCTTAACAGTTAATGATGAAGACTTTTTATTAGTGGGGGTGATTTTAATTGCACAGTGAATTTTAATATAGACAGAAACAGTATAGAACCGCATCCTCCTTCTGCGACTGAATTAGCTGCAATTTTAAAGTTCAGTGGCTTGGTTGACATTTGGAGGTGTTTGCATCCCACCACTCGCCAGTACACATGGTCACATCACATTTCACAGTACATAGTTAGAGCACGATTAGACAGGATTTATACATTTAAACATCAACTTAATATATTCACAAAAGCCAGTATAATACCAACCAGCCTGTCAGACCATCACTGTGTCCAGAGTACTGTTACACTACCTAAGGAAACACATACCACACCTTTTGGCATTTTAATACTAAACTATTACAAGATTTCAAATTTGTGCAACAATTTAGAGATTTCTGGAAAATATGGAGAACACAAAAGATCAGTACAGAGATCTGAGGCAGTGGTGGGATATTGGTAAGGTACAAATCAAAGTTTTTTGTCAAAAGTATACCTCTGGTGCAACCAAGTCACTGAACGCAGCTGTGAGAGAGCTGGAAAGAGATATTCTTAAAATTGAAAGCCAGGCTGAACAGAGCACAGTGGCACAGGAGACCTTAGGGAGCAGAGACAAGCCTTGGGCAGCCTGTTGGAGGAGAAGGTGCGGGGGCACAGGTGCGATCAAGATTTATCGAGCTAAGGGACATGGATGCCCCCACCAGCTTCTTCTTCAGCCTGGAGAAGAAGAAAGCTAGCAGTAAGCAGATGCACTGTGTCCGGCTGCCCTGTGGGAGAGAGCTGCTGGAGCAGGAGCAGATCAAAGAGGCGGCGGTGCAGTTTTATTCTGGACTGTTTTCCAGTGAGCCTTGCAGTCAGAATGACAGGGACTCAATGCTGCAGGGCTTGCCCACCCTGAGCGAGGAGGAGAAGGGGAGTCTGGAAGGCAATATCACTCTCCAGGAACTGACCACGGCAGTTAAGCAGATGGCCAGCAGGAAGGCCCCAGGGATTGATGGTCTACAAGCAGAGTTTTTCCAATACTTTTGGAAGGAACTGGGACCAGATCTGCTGCTGGTGCTGCAGGAGAGTGTGAGAGATGGAGAGCTGCCGCTTAGCTGCCGCAGAGCTGTACTGACTATGCTGCCTAAGAAAGGAGACCTGTGCCAACTAAAAACTGGAGACCAGTTTCAATTTTATGTGCCGATTTAAAAATTTTTTCAAAATGTCTGGCGATAAGACTGAGAGAAGTATTGAACAGTATAATACACCGGACCAGACTTACTGTGTGCCAGGACGGTCAATATTTGATAATATATTTTTAATTAGAGATTTTTTAACTTGTACTCAGATGGGTGATTTTAATGTGGGACTGGTCTCCTTAGATCAGGAGAAAGCTTTCGATCGGGTCGACCACCATTACCTGTTTACAACACTGGAGGCCTTTGGGTTTGGCCCCAAGTTCATTAACTATGTTAAAATTTTGTACAGTAATGTTTTTAGTATTTTAAAAATTAATGGGGGTCTGAGTCGGCCTTTCCCGGTGTGCAGGGGCATCAGGCAGGGCTGCTCCCTGTCTGGCATGCTGTACTCCCTCTCCATTGAGCCCCTGCTGGTTCTGCTGAGGAGCAGGCTGTCGGGATGGGTGGTGCCTTGTTCTGCCCCTGCTGTGGCAGTAAAGGTGTCCGCTTATGCTGATGACATTAATGTGTTTATTTGCAGCAACCAAGATGTCCAGCTATTACAGCAGAGCCTAGAGACATTTCAAGGGCGTCATCAGCAAAAATAAACTGGGCAAAATGTGACACGTTCTTGTCAGGTAGCTGGAAGGAGGGGCCCTCCTGTTCTGCCACAGACATTGAGGTGGGAGAGAACAGGACTAAAAATATTAGGTGTCTTTCTGGGAACTAAAACATACATGGATATGAACTGGGAAAGTCTTGTAGACAAAGTGAGAGGGCGGCTTCAGTGTTGGCGGGGCTGCTCTCTCGGTTGTCCTTCAGGGGAGGGTTCTTGTAATTAATAACCTGGCTGCCTCTATGCTTTGGCATAGGCTGATGTGCCTGGACCCTCCTCAAGGGCTGATTAATGAAATTCAAAAGTTATTTGTAGAGTTCTTCTGGGGTGGGAGGCACTGGCTGAAGCCAGCCGTGTTGTATCTCCCTCGGGAGGAAGGGGGCAAGGGCTGGTCAGCATTGCCAGCAGGGTAGCGGCTTTCAGGCTGATGACAGTTCAGAGGCTCCTGTACGCCGGGAGGAGGCTCACTGGAGGAAAGTGGCCATTTTTTCATCAATAAAGTGGGGGCCTGGGGTTAGGAAAATATTTGTTTTAACTGACCATGACATCCTGAACAGTTCTGGTCTGCCTGCTTTTTATCTTAATATTTTTAAAATGTGGAAGACTCTTAAAGTGAAAAGAGAAGAGGAGGATTTGACAGGGCAGAAACTGATGCAGGAACCTCTTTTCTTCAACTCTCTGTTCCCGGCACCATGTCTCAGGTCAGAGGCATTGTGTGCCAGGTTTGCGAGGGCAGGGGTGACCAGACTGGCCCATTTAATGTTACCTGGGAATTCTCGCTGGCTCAGTGCTGCTGAACTGGGTGGCAGGCTGGGCTGGCGAAGTGAGAGACAGGTTGAAAAGTTATTAGATAGTGTCAGGGGCTGTCTCTCTCCAGGGCTCAGGGAGGTCCTGGGGAGGAGATGGCAAAAGGACAAGAGGAGGATCAGGACTCTGATTTCCCAGTGCTGCTTGTGTCTCCCCAAGTAGGTGAGGAAGAAGAGGAGAAACAGCAGGAGTATGGCAAGCTGTTAGAAATTGATAAAGTTATTAACAGAGTCTTCCACTGCCTAGAAAGCAAAGAGCTATATTTTTTAGTGTTAAAAATATTTTTATAAAGAACTAAAAGGAATGGTGGACTCCAAGTGGAGGGACAGTCTCTCTGTGAAGGAGGAGACAGCCCGGTGTGGAGAGTTCTGTACAAGCCGCCACTTGACAAGAGAACTGGGGACTTGCAGTGGAGGCTTCTCCACTGCATTTTAGCAACGGGAGGTTCTTGCACAGAGTAGACCCGAATGTCAGCCCTGTGTGCAGTTTCTGTGGGCAGGAGGAGACAGTGGTTCACGCGTACAGTGAGTGTGAGAGACTGCGGTCGCTGTTTCAACTCCTCACGGAGCTGCTGCAGGGGCTGGGAGTCGCTTTTAGTAAACAGTTTTTATTTTTGGACCTCCTTATAGTTTTAAAGAAAAGGCTAAGTGTGTTTTAATTAATTTTATTATAGGCCAAGCTAAACTGGCCATTTTAAAAAGTAGGAAAAGTAGGCTGTCTGGAACAGGGATAGCTGATGTAGTCAGGCTGTTCAGGGTGCTGGTGGTCAGCAGATTAAAGGTGGATTTCACCTATTTTAGCCTGGTTAATGATCTTTGGGGCTTTCAGAAGAGGTGGTGTGTGGGAGATATACTGTGCTCTGTAGATGAGGAGGGGAGCTCACTGTGCTGCTGTAAAACAATTTTTAACTGTTTTAACAAGAGTACAGTGTATTATGTTTTTTATGTTATTTATTTATTTATTTTTTAGATGCTGAGTTGTTTTTTTACCAAACCCACACTCGGCACAATTATAAATTTATAAATTTGTACTTTTGGTTTTTTTTATTGTGATTATTACATAGAATAAAGGACTTTTAAAAGTCAAAGTCTCTCTCTCTCTCTCTCTCTCTCTCTCTCTCTCTCTCTCTCTCTCTCTCTCTCTCTCTCTCTCTCTCTCTCTCTCACACACACAAACACAATCTAAAATTTTAAAAAAATAAGATACTACAGATTGGGTTCAGTGCAGGATTAAATACAGTAAAATAGGGAGCAGATAAGTGCAAGTTAAAGTGCATTAAAGGCAGAGTGCTATATTGTCCAGAAGGGGAGAGCTGAGTTTAACAGGTCCTGTCTGAAGAGGTGTGTCTTGAGGAGGCGCCGGAAGGTGGTCAGGGACTGGGCAGTCCTGACATCTGTAGGAAGGTCGCTCCTCCACTGCGGGGCGAGGGTGGAATCTGCAGTATCACTAGTGTATATACTAATATTAGTTACTATGAAAGTAACTAAACCAGAGTTTAAAACATTAGTTATTTAAACCAAAACCAGTGTATAAAGTGTTTTTGTGATACAAATATAACACAAATGCACCGAGACTTGAACTCAGCTCGCTGGATTCAGAGTGCTAGCCATTACACCATGGAACCACCCATACAGGACCCCCATTGCAGGGACTCTCGTCAATGTTTCGTCAAAACACCAAACAGTTCAAACTGCACTACACTCAGTGACCACAAGAGGGCGAGAGAGAGCAATAAAATGATGCTCTTTAATCCAGAGCAGTGGTTCTTAACCTGGGGTCCTCAGAGACAGTCCAGGGGGTCCACAGGAAAAAAACTGGAAACTTTTCACTCAACATTAGCAATGTGCAAAATCAAAATGTTTGCTTCTTGAGTGGATTAGATTTCACAAAGTTTATGATGGATCTGTTAACCTGCAGCTCTGATTTTAATATTTTACAATTGATAATTATTTATACTGTGTAACAAAGCTACATAATCACAATTGTTTGAGAGACGGGAGAAGTGAGAAAAATAGCTGTGTTTGCACAAACTCAACACAAAGAAAACTATAAGCTATTTTTTGTGTGTTTGATAGAGAAGACTTATTTTTTCTGTTTTTCTGAAAGGCAAAGAGACTGCATCAGCTGAAAATGAGTTTAAATTTAAGAGCACTGCTTGGCTAGAAGTGGCTGCTGTGCCAAGGAAGACCATTTGCATAGAAAAGACACTTTGCATTGGCAGCACATGCTTTAGTGCTCTGGGAGTGTTTATAGCCCTGTGAGTTTAACACTTGAGTGAGAGCTGCCCATCATGACAAGAGAATCCACAACAACAATGACTTATATCAGCATCTTCATCTGGGCATTTGTCATCTGCACTCAGGGTAAGAACCATTTTGAAAAATGCATTTACAAAAAATATGTGTTTGTTGGATAATTTATAAAAGAGTCAAAAGTAAAACAGGCAAAAAAGAAAAGAAAAAGTCTTGACATTTAATGTGCTTTCATAATTAATTCAATCATTACTAATGTTCTATATTATTATTTATTATTTTCAGAATCCAGTGGACAGTATACTGTGACTCAGACTCCAGCAGTGAAATCTGTTCTCCCAGGAGACACAGTCGCTCTGAGCTGTAAAGTTAACAGCGCTGTGTACGATAACAGCCAACTAGCCTGGTACCAACAGAAACCTGGAGAAGCTCCCAGACTCCTGATCTATGTTGCAAGTACCCTTGAGTCTGGGATCCCAACTCGTTTCAGTGGCAGTGGATCTGGGACTGATTTCAGTGGAGTCCATGCTGAAGATGCAGAAGATTATTCCTGTCAGAGTTACCACTACCTCAACAGTAGAGATGTGTTCACACACTGCTACACACCCGTACAAAAACCTCCCTTAGCAGGACTGCACAGCGACTGCACTGCTGCAGCTGGTACCTACTGCAGGTGCTGAGGGTGAAGGCAATGAAATGGGACACGGCCTGTGGAGGAGCTCAACTGCACCCAAACACAATGAGCTCAATAACAACACACAGTTACATGTAGGTATGGATTCAATATTAGTCTATTTAAACAAACTGATTTTGTTGTGACTACAGGGTCATCTAGTAATGTAGTGATGATACCATCTATTCTAAATTCTGAAACATCATTCAGTTATTCCAAGAATTGTAAAAATGTAACTCATGTTTTTCATATCTGATTCTCATATGAAGATGTCCATGAATCCTGGGCTGGGTTGCACCAGCTGTGTGTAAGTTCTTACTTAGCTTAGTTATAGCGTAAGTCTTACTAACTTTAATTTGACACATTACTACATTGACACTAGTTGACCAGGTAAGACAGTTCTAACACAAGGCTTAGTTGTTGTTTAAAATGTCTCCATACCTTTGAGTGAGTGTAATCTATTCGTAGAATCACATTTCAAGACGGCTCGGCAGCTGTTGCTGCTTCTCTTTCATGCTGATTTTAACAGAGTTTTTCGGCGTCAGCATATCTTGCGAGGCCGCATACATCCTCTTGACAGTTAAGATATTGACATTGATGCCGTTTTAGATGAGAGAA
Source organism: Acipenser oxyrinchus oxyrinchus (assembly GCA_030684275.1). NCBI lineage: Eukaryota > Metazoa > Chordata > Actinopteri > Acipenseriformes > Acipenseridae > Acipenser > Acipenser oxyrinchus. The sequence goes on along the minus strand of CM060291.1, from coordinate 7,738,227 downwards.
TATTCTGATCACTGATTATGTGTGTGTATATAATAGGTGAAATGTGAATACAAATAAAAATGTATTTACTGAAATGTACAATTCTTCATTCATATCACTGTCACATGTCATGTATATTTATAACACATTCATAATATTCACTTGAATTCCCTTCATCACAGACTCCCCACTAATTCAGTCTCATTCCAAATGAAAGAAAGCTATTGTGTTCCAATCTTTCTCAAAGCAACATGTCAATACAAAAGCAATGTGTTTCTCAGTGAGCTGGGATTGCCATGGCAATGGAGTGTGATCAGTCACTGTGTGCACCCTTTCACACACATCAATCAATCAATCAATAAAGAAACCAATACATGAGTTTTCTACCTTTTCCCCTGGCTTGTTAAATATTAGCATGATTGAAATCATGAAAACGCACTCATAGCAGTTCAAGGTACATCTTGGAAAGGCCTGTGAAAGACAGTGAAGTAGATGTTCCATTTAGAAGAGTAAGAAGCTGTCAAAATGAGAACAATGAAAAGAAAAATGACAGGTCCATTTCTTGTAGAGCAGCAGCAACACATGGGAAGGTATAACACTAGGGTTAGGGGTAGGGCACTACATACCCTTTAATTCTCAATAGCATTGAAATAATGACACAAACACAAACATTATTGTCAGTTTAGACAGACACACAGATAAGACAGCAGTGATATACTAAGAGCTTTGCCTGGGGTAAAGATAGAAGAAAACAGTAAAAGTGGCCCAACCCTATGAAGCCCCGCTGGTGCTCACGGCTCAGATCTCATCTAACTGCCTGGGACAGGATTTGTATAAAGGAAGGTGCTTTGCATACCTGTGTCTGCCTCACTGCTCTCCACAACAGCTAAAATAACTGCACTGCTCCATTGCTCAGGGTTTTTAAAGCTGACAGTTCAGCCCTTTCACAGTCACTGAGACACACAGAGAACATGGCTTCACTGGGGCTCCTCCTCTGCACACTGGCACTCTTTGCTCATGGTAAGAAATCCTCATTCTTATTAATTATTATTAATATCAGCGCTTCCTCAGCACACAGTGGAATGCAGTTAATGGACGAGGCTGTTGACTCGGTGGGTTGATGTTCTGTGTTTTTATTTTCAGAATCCAGTGGTCAGATTGTCCTGACTCAGAGTCCCACAGTGGAGTCTGTCTCTATAGGAGGGAGTGTCACTCTGAACTGCAGATCCAGTAGCTCTGGTTTTACCAGCAGTCTAGCCTGGTATCTGCAGAAACCCGGAGGAGCTCCTAAACTCCTCTTCTCTTCACTGAATAGCTGAGTCTCTGGAGCTCCAGCTCCATTCACTGACAGCAGGTCAAGAACAAACTTCATGCTGACCATCAGTGGAGTCCAGGCTGAAGATGCAGGATATTACTACTGTCAGCAGCACTATAGCTTCCATTCATTTGATCTACAAGAGATACACTCATGATATTAATACTGACCACAAGAGGGAGCCAGAGCACCACTGTCCAAAATGTAATAACACAGTATATGACAATTGAAATAGGCAGCAGTCAGTATCCATTCAGCCCAGTTCTCCCATTGCTAACACAAGGCTCCTCACACCCAGTCATCTAAACACTACAGTGTGGTCTGTGTCTGGAGGAAGGAGCTGCTCACAGTGATGCATGCTGGGAAACACTGACTCAAATATCTCAACATCTGCAACTTCCACCCCTGCCAGTGAATATTAAAGAATGTTAAAATGTCCTTTTAGCAGGCCAGCATTTTAAACACAATGATTCTCCCCTTGCTCTCCTCTCTGAGAGGTGCTGTAAGCTGTCTGTCCCACACCCCAGATATTCCTGCAGACTCACATCAGTGTGTGTCAGCATAGAGGTTACAGCATGTCATTCCACCAGCATGGGAAGGGATTTCTGTTGCAATTCCACAGCCCAGCAGCATAGACTGCACTACACTCTGTGACCACAAGAGGGAGAGAGTAATTCCACAGCCCAGCAGCACAGACTGCACTACACTCTGTGACCACAAGAGGGAGAGAGTAATTCATCAGCCCAGCAGCACAGAATGCACTACACTCTGTGACCACAAGAGGGAGAGAGTAATTCCACAGCCAAGCAGCACAGACTGCACTTCACCCTGTGACCACAAGAGGGAGAGAGAGAGTAATTCCACAGCCCAGCAGCACAGACTGCGCTACACTCTGTGACCACAAGAGGGAGAGAGTAATTCCTCAGCCCAGCAGCACGCTGCTCATGTTGTGAGGATGTTCAACAGGATTGCTGCACCTTCTTTGCACAGGTAATAATTCATTCCACCTCAGATGCTCACATCAGTAACCTGCTTCCCTGGTGCTCTAGTGGTTAGGATTCAGTGCTCTTCACGCCCCTGCCTGGGTTTGATTCCCGGTCAGGGAATTTGTTTTGTTGCCCAAGTCATTTCCGATTAAATCCCGCAACTGCTTCTCGTGACTCACTTTTAATGCCAGGCATTGTGGACCGACTTTATTAAAGGAAAATAAGTTATTCAGCTGTGCGGTCCACAGCCAGGCTAGCTCTCCCTCCCACCCAGCCAAAAGTCGATGTTCAATCTTGGTAATATCTTGGTAGTTTTGACCAATCATAGCCCGTGTCGCTACCAAGAATTGACCAGGAAAGAGCCAATCAGATTTCGCAGAGCTGCCAAGAATGAAGTGACAGAATTATCCAATCAGATCTCGTAGACCTACCAAGAATCCTGAGCGTTTTCAACGACGGGAGATTACTGAATCTTGAAGTCTTTTGGTTTATTTCGAAATACAATCATCTGAAGGTCAATAGGCTTTATTGGAGATTAGCCTTCAGCTCCTACCACGAAGAAGACAAAGAACACCTTGAGCAGAGTTCTTGCTTCAGAGTGAATCGTGAAAAAAAGTGGATTTCCTGAAGAAGCGGGTACAAAGACACTGGGTTGGGCAAAAAGTATTTACATAAATCTTGCCACCAAAATTCCCCAGATATTTCCTGCACAAACTAAGTAAATAGAACATCATCCTTTATGATATCTTGGAGGGGGCTATAAAAAGAGAAAGGATCAAAACTCACCATCTTTTAATGCACATCACCACTCCCCGGAGAGATTTTAATAAATTCCAATTGCTCAATAAACCGAGATCACTGGATAAAAGTTAGGTAAGTTTATAAAATTTAAAAAAATATTATAAAGATAAAGTAGTATACCATTTGAACACATTAGAAGCTGTTCAAGGACGCACATTTTAATGACTAGTCTATATGAAAACTTTCTTGTGAAAAAAACAACCAGCTAAAAACCATGATTTGATTTTCCTGTCTTTATTTTGAACAAAGACAATAACGTTTGCAGACAGCATGTTAGTGTTCTGGTCAGCGAGAAGCACTGAATAACTGTTTGCACTGTTCCGTGTTTGTTTTCAGCTCATTGAAAGATGACATTCTACAATGACATTTATCCATTTTACCCTCAACAAAGGACGCCTTTCATCTTCAACCTCAGCCTACTCATAGTCATTCTGGTGTTTTTAGTCCTTGCTTGAAGTTTCCTTGTTGTACTAACAGTCATTTCTAATAAGAAAATACTGTTTCAAGCTAAACCGACACATGCACCAAAATGTGAGTGTAACAGAGATTATTTTGCTCCAGTTTCGGACAGCAAATGCATGTAATGAACTTCTCTTCCACTAGGTGTCGCTTAGAACACAAGAATCCGCTGTAATTTAATATTAATAACCTGCCTTCCAAACACTACACACTTGAACTAGATAATATATCCTATCTTTATGAAACTTTCTTTTGTTATACATATCACATACCACGATGCTATCAAATATAAAACGCTTTGTTATCTTTTGTTTATCATTAATAAAACGTCCTGAACCACTCAGACTGTATTTTCTTCCTCCACTCTCAAGAGAGCGAAACGGTCATCAATTGTCAAGAACAGCTACAGTAAAGAAGCATTCAAGACCCGCTTCGCGCTCAGAAGAAAACACTCTAACTCCTCATCATGGTTAGCGAGACCAGACACTTTAGAAACGCATTTCACTAAAAACAAACTATAGAAATAATCCCTGAAAGTATAATCTTAACAAATATGTGGGTAAAACAACTTCCCTACTCCCGGCATGTATCACTGCAGTGACGGTGTCTGATTCAGTTTCCTTTCTAGTATATCACTTGTTCATAGTAATATTAATAATTGCCAATGCGTTTCAAACACAAAATTCACATAATGAAATAACCACTCAATTAAAGTATAATGTAAAAAAAGAGAAGTTAAGTAATACCCAGGGTGCACCTCTCTATGAATAATTTAAAGAAACAACCAATCACCAATCTCTCTAGCCGGGGAAGTTTCAGTCCCCGCCCACCTGCATAATATTCAGGTGGAGGAAGGCTCTGGTGATTTCAAGGGTTTTGCTGCAAATCTGTTTCTTACCCGTTAAGTGCCATTGTCCTAATCTGAGGCTACTTTGTCGTTTTTGGCGCATTTTTAACTGGCATCTTATTTAAATGTTGTTTTTTTAACTCTATTGTTATAATAACTTAATGTAATTTTGTTAACCGTAAGAGTTAAATCTAGATGTAACGTATCAGATTACATAAACACACCTTGTGTTCAGATTTTTTTTTTTTATGTATTGGTCCTCTATGTGTAGAGGCAGCGGTCAAGATAAGCTGCGCACCTGCCGTTTCTACACATTAACATTCACGAAATGCACACACTAAATTGAAATGTAAAATTTTAGAAAATCTACTTTGCAAACAGAAGAAAAACAAGCTAGCAGAAGATGGTTTCGATCCATCGACCTCTGGGTTATGGTGCAAGCATGCTTCCGCTGCGCCACTCTGCTATAGCTTCCTCATGATTGAATTACCAAGCAGCAGAAAAAAACTGAACTCATCGTTTTAACCAGTCACGGCCGTGGCCGGGCTGAACCATGGAAACCTTGCAAATCAGAGATGATCCGTTTTCTTTTCTCCCAAATACGGTATGCAAAGTATATTCCAATATTCTGTCTCTCTAAAGCATCTTAAATCGTGGAAAGCGCTCTTTGTTTAAAATTACACTGAAGACTTCTTTTGTTCGACCAGTCTTACAAGTCGATATTTTCTTGTTTTTAAGTATATTTTGTGAATCGCAGATGGGGCGCTATAGAAAATATATATGATTAATTAATTGATTGATTGATTGATTGATTGAATGTTAGCCTGTGTTCGGTCTGGCAGGTTTAATTCTTAAAGACAACGCCGAAGGGTCTGTTGAAATTGTAATTATTTGAGATGCTGCATGTAGACAATAATGTAGGAGCGCCATCACTTTTCATAGTGTCGTGGTTATCACGTCTGCTTTACACGCAGAAGGCCCTGGGTTCGATCCCCAGTGGAACCATCGCAGTTTGTTTTTAAATTATATTAATCCATTGTCATATAGCAATTGCTATTGTAAAATGCGTGCATCGTTTATAGCTATAACGATATAACCTAATTTAGATCCTATTGCTGTACCATCAATGATGAAAATGTATTTGACTCTATTCACATCCCCTCACATTTAAAATCTTCCACAGGTTGGGTGCCTCTCAACTCAGATTAAGGTTGATACTGTATAAATGCAGAACCAATCGTTCCAGAAGGTTAAGACCATTCATTTTAAATACATGTAATTCGATTTTTGTATTGGTGTTATTTGTATTGAGGCAGGGAGGCTGCAGTTGTTTCTATGCGACAATGAATCTGGTATAAAATTCTTAGGGTTCGTGTTATACGACTTTGTCTCATCAAAGCTCTGTGGTGACGTCGTGGATAATATTTGGAATCTTTGGTTGTGTCGTTCAGTATTTTCTCAAATAAGGCGACAAATTAAGAGCTCAGTTGGTTAGAGTGACAAAAACTTTGATCAGTTAGCCCAAGAAGCACAGTTGGAAGAGCATGAGACTCTTAATTTCAGGGTCGTGGGTTCGATCCCCACGTTGGGTGTCCTTTTTTAAATACAAATTGTAGATGTTTCTTCGAGGCAACGGAGCAATGTCTGATTCTGTTCACATTGTATACAGTATTGCAACAAAATTACGTTTTGGTCATTGTCACAAATCAATTGCTATTGTACAATGCGTGCAGCATTTATAGCTTTAACGATATTGAAATAAATGTCACACTATTTACTTAGGACACTCGGGATCCCCAAAATATATAGTCGCCGACTACGCGAACTGGTGGTATAACATCCTTTTTGTCAATCGCCTTTTTGTCAAGCCAGTAAACCTGTGTATTATGAGAAATGTTCAACAGCTCGGAAACACCATAATAGAATTCGATGTCTTTACAAATGCGTTTCCAAACTGTTAAGTTTTCCCCCAAATGCGGTTCTCAACAAATGTTTTTTTTTTTTGGTATTCCTTCCAGAGTAAGTCCAAAAGGCAAACACTGGAACTGGCTGCCTGAAAGTGCAGTGCTTGAACTGCCTCAACAAACGCTTAGCTCTAAAACGTGTACATTGAAAGTCTATTAACATCTTTAACACAATCATCTGTGTTCCAATAGCGGTGAATCCACAGGGTGATCAATAAAGTGACTGCTGGCTTTGTTTAAATATTAACAAGATGTTTTCAGGATTCACGCGTATTCTGAACAAGCACTTCTCCTGATCTTTCCTTGTGATCCCATAACAAACATAGTTTAACAAACATGTGTTATTTAACTTGATTGTTTTAATATTCCAAATAACATATTACTTTGAAAAACATCTCCGTCGGCCACTGGATCGTGGTCTCAGGCTGGGATGCGGACCATTGAGAACAATATAAACAATCTATTACTGGAAGTAGCTTACATGAGAAATGCCCTCGTTTAACATGCTAGGATGATCGACTTTGGCATTCTCCAACTGCTGTTTACATTTTCTAACACGTTATGAGAATGAATACAACGTTTAACAGTTTCCTTGTAAGTGGGGGTAAGCACGAGTTATTTTCAGATGTAATGTCTTTATTTAAGCTCATCTAGTCCTGCGTAGTGCAAATCACATTACTATATTGTTATATTAGTCAATGCCTATTTAAAATGTTCTTAAATTGTTTTAACATTAGCATTGATCAATTTGAAATTTGCTTATTGAGTTAAACAACTGAACAATTGTAGACTTGATGGTTTCTTTTTTCTGCGTTTCTACCAGTATGAGATACGCACTCAAAATGTGTCCCATTCCTTCAACAACCCCCGACTGAAGATTGGAGTGGTCATCACTAGCAGCGAGCAGGTGCCCGAAAACAACACTCATTGTCAGCTCGGTGCTGAGAGGAAAACACTCCCACTGCTCCTGGTGGATACCGAGACCAATCCCTTCAAAACATGTTTCACTCTAGAAATGATTCTTGCAAATATCGTCTTAACTTTTATTGGCAGACCGTTGCCCCTAACTGGCAAGCTCTACTTCATATGATACAATGACTGGGCAACAACGAAGTGTTACATTAACAATACAAACTAACTTGAGACAACCAAGCCGTTAAAGCATACCTTAAGTTTGTCGTGTGATACAAAAGCGAGTTTTGGCATTTTTGCATTGCATGCCTCGTCAAACAAGCTAGAGCCACAGCATTCAGCGCTGCTGCATCGGGACACAGAGGTAGATTTTAAACCGACTGAATCAACGAGCTGAGGCTACTTTTTGAAGAAATTGAAAACATACCTCTAGTCGAAATATTTGCTATTTAGTTAATTAATTTATTTTTTGAATTTGCAAATCGCAGACTACATTGCCAATAAAAAAAATAAAACTATAGGATAATCTGAATTGCTCATATCAAGCTGCGATGTTGCCTATGAGAATCGCAAAAATAATTCAAGGGGAATTAGCTCGAATGGTAGAGCGCTCGCTAGCATGCGAAAAGTAGCGGGATCGATGCCCGCCTTCTCCAAATAGTTTTTAACGTATCAGCCTATTATGTCCCAACGCATTATGAAGATACATTCAGTGTGACCATTCTTTGTAACAGAGACGCCCGCCCTACATGTGTATTTTAAAGCAGTCTCCTAATTTGTAATATTCCCCAGTTTGAGAAACTGCAGTGCACCCTCCATTCTATGCCTTACGAGAAGCACAAAGGGAGATTTGTTATATTTTTTAGCAATGGAAGAGTTTCTGTTATTTGGGAATAAATATAAATGGCTTGAAGTTTGCTTGCATTGGTTTGCACACATGTAATTGTGATTACAGACTTGCCTGCCCAGTGTTGCTTTCTTCTTAGATGTGGTCTCAGTAACGACTGAGCAGATTGGTCTCTGTGGAGCAATCGGTTAGCCTGTTCGACTGTTAACCGAAAGGTTAGTGGTTCAAGCCCACCCAGGGACGGTGTTTTCTGCATTTCTTAATCACATTAGAAAATGGGACAGTTATACGTTAATATTTTCTCCAATTACACTGAAGAAAAAAATGTGTTCTGTTTCTTAGTTCAAAATAATACAAAACTAAAATATTTTTGCTGTTTGCCAAAACCCAGGATCAAACCAGGAACCTTTAGATCTTCAGTCTAACACTCTCCCAACTGAGCTATTTCGGCTTGACAAGCCTCCTTTTTCGAGATAACATATTTTTTAAAGCAGTTGTAATATAGTTAAGTACATTTCTAAACAATCCGCAAGTAACATATATAATCTCAAAGCGCTGTAATTTATTTCAGCTCTTATGAAAGACAAGTATCCTTGCGCATTATATCATCCTTGACTGCGAAATGTAATATTAATTAATTGCCTTCAGTTAATATTTTCGAAAAACTACTTTGCTAACAGAAGAAAAACAAGCTAGCAGAGGAATCATGGAAACGTTGCAAATCAGAGATGAACCGTTTTCTTTTCTCCCAAATACGGTGTGCAAAGTATGCAACTTTTCTGTCCACTTTGATCACAGGCAGTTTTATCCCCCAGTTTCGGCTGCCAATTCCAATATTCTGTCTCTCTAAAGCATCTTAAATCGTGGAAAGCGCTCTTTGTTTAAAATTACACTGAAGACTTATTTTGTTCGACTAGTCTTACAATTAGATATTTTCTTGTTTTTTAAGTAGATTTTGTGAAGCGCATATGGGGCGCTATAGAAAATATATATGATTAATTGATTGATTGATTGAATGTTAGCCTGCATTCGGTTTGGCAGGTTTAATTCTTCAAAAGACAACGCCGAAGGGTTTGTTAAATTATAAATTTCAGTATCTCCCATATGATATTTATAATGCACATTTGATTGCCTGCGTACAATACTTTACACTTTTCTCTATTAAATGTCATTTGCCATGTGTTTGCCCAGTTCTGAATGCTGTCTAGATCATTTTGAATGACCTTTGCTTCTGCAACAGTGTTTCCCACTCCTCCTATTTTTGTGTCAGCTTCAAATTTAACAAGCTTGCTTACTATACCAGAATCTAAATTATTAATGTAGATTAGGAATAGCAGAGGACCTAATACTGATCCCTGTGGTACACCACTCTTTACCTCGCTCCATTTTGAGGTTTCTCCACTAATCAGTACTTTCTGTTTTCTGCATGTTAACCACTCTCTAATCCATGTGCATGCATTTCCTTGAATCCCAACTGCCTTCAGTTTGAGAATTAATCTTTTATGCGGGACTTTGTCAAAAGTTGTCTGGAAATCTAATTGTGTAATTCTTCAGTAAAGTCACTGTCTCAGCTGAAACTATTATTATTTGTTTATTTAGCAGACACCTTTATCCAAGGTGACTTACAGAGACTAGGGTGTGTGAACTATGCATCAGCTGCAGAGTCACTTACAATTATGTCTCACCCGAAAAACGGAGCACAAGTGACTTGCTTAGGGTCACACAATGAGTCAGTGGTTGAGGGGGGATTTGAACATGTGATCTCCTGGTTACAAGCATGTTTCTTTAACCACTGGACCACACAGCACTGTCTCCAGCTCCTCGTCCCTCTGGCTCTTTAATGAGTTCAGAGTGAGGGGGAGATCAGTGACATGCCCAGCCTGGACTGGGAGAAGCTCGGAGCTTCAGCCCCTTTTCTGTTGGTCTGCTGGAGGTTCAGCACCGGACAGCTCCCTCTGACTCACTCACTGGGAGAGGCTCAGGGAGGAGAGGAAGGATGAAAGAGAAGATTGAAGCCCTACAGCATGTATATCTCACACTAACCGACACATAAATAAGATCAACAACAGATTAAGAGAGAATATTTAAAAGAAAAACAGCTAGCTGTATCATCTTTTTTTCTGTAAAAAAAGGAAATCTATTGATAATAATTATGGAATCTAGTCTCAGATCCCCGGACCTTTTTCTGATACAGAAATCCCGGGATTGGAAACATAAAATCCGGGGAATTAGGGAGTCAGAATATTCTGGCCATGAAAATATATATATATATATATATTTCGATACTGCGCAGGTGCATTGACTGCCGCTAAACTACCTGACGCTGGGTGCTGCCAGTCAGAGATGGTGTGAGGCGCGAGCCCTGCCTGCAGACTTGGCTTATTGACCTGTTTAAGAAGCAGAGCGGCGTTTACTGCTGTCTGTGTGTTTATAAGTTAAAGCAGTCACTCGCGTTCAACTACTCTTCCTCACACGTTCAGTATTTTACTTTGTGTGGAAGTGAGGGGGCTTAGAATATATACTTGTCCAAATGACGACAGAAAGACGAGACTATCAATGAATCGAGCTTTCCTCGCTCATACTTTTCTTTAATGTTTAAAACAAGTTAAATATTTTAATTATCTGAAGTTGTTTAATTTATTTAGTAGACACGTTTCAACATGATCAGTGTTAATAGTGTAATCCGTGTCCAGTACTCTTGTTTTTATAAACGTGTTATTATTGCTGCTATGCCTGTTCGGGTCTCAGTTATTATTGTACTGTTGTAGTTGTGACGGAATGTCTTGGAGACGGGAGTGAAAGGTGTGGGTGTCAGTAAATCATTCGCAGCAAACCGCCTGCATGGCTGTCTGAGTGAAATCACTCATCTGTGCTAATTCAAGCAAGAGGCAGCTGTAGCAGAGTGGCGCAGCGGAAGCGTGCTGGGCCCATAAGCCAGAGGTCGATGGATCGAAACCATCCTCTGCTAGTTTGTTTTTCTTCTGTTAGCAAAGTTGATTTTCTAAAATATTAACTGAAGGCAAGACTTTGTATTATACTCGCAATCAAGGAAATGTGCACATTACTGGACACATTCAAATCCACGATTGATCTCTAAAGCGTTAAGTTTTCTATCAAATTCGTTTCTTTACAAATTACATTGCTTTCTTTTTTTAAATAGTGCCAGGGAAAACCAAAAGATAAAGCCCTTGGGAATAGGTCAATACTGCCAGCTGCTGCGTATAAGTCAACTCTTGAACTCTCTTAAAAATTGAGCTCTAAAACGTTTGCTTTGCAAGTTAATAAACAACTGTAACACTCAATAGCGGTTAATCCATGCGTTAATTAAATTCAGTGATTGATTAGTTCACATATTACAATGCTGTTTTCAGGATTCCCGCATATTCTGAACATGCACAATGTAATATGGCAATGGAATGACAGGGAAACCACTGCTTTCTTCCCTCTGGTCGTGTATTGTCACGCTGACTAATATCCATATGAAAGTGCCGCAGTCACCTAAAGGATAAGACACTGGCCTCCTAAACCAGGGATTGTGGTTTCGCGTTTTAAAAACGGTGTGTATTTGTTCTTTGTCTGTGATATGTTTATATATCTTAGTACTTTACATAAAGTATTTGTGGCCAAGTGGTTAAGGTGATGAACTTGAAATTTGTTGGTGTTTCTCCGAGTATGTTCACATCCTGCTCACTACGTGCCCCTTTTTAATGTCTTCGTTGTTAATTCTTAAAGGTCTGTTAAGATTAAAGGCATCAATCATTACTTGCTGTGCTTGAAATTTCTTCAAAACTAGTATTTGTATAGCTATTTTCAATATCTCATGCAAGGAAGTGTTAATATGACTTTATTACCCAACTATGTCAATGAAGACTGGTCAACATTAATTTCGGAGTCACTTTAATTTATTGTGCAGTGTCAAATGAAACATAAAAATGAATCGTGATACAATAAATCTCTGTTTGTCGCTATACAATCAATATGTTGTGTAGGCTAAATTGTATAAATAAATGTCCGGAAACATTCAAATCCTAACACGTTAAAAATGAAATAGAGTGGAATAGAAATAAAGAGGTCTTTGACCTCGACGTGATTTGAACACGCAACTTTCTGATCTGGAGTCAGACGCGCTACCGTTGCGCCACGAAGTCCTGGCATACTGCAGGCCTCTTATGCAATGCTAAAGTGCACAGCAAGCATGCCAAACATGCAAATGCCGACGCAGATACTAGGAAAACACTCGGTATCACCAGGGTCATGGGAAACAGCCAACTCAATACGTGTTCGTAGCCAGCAGGGCTTTGAAGTTGTCGGAAGTGTGTTTGATTCTCAGCTTTGAAACTAAAGAAAACATAAAATAATGCTAATTGCTTTTATAATGTTCATAATTTGAAACGTGAGCATAAACACAGTTGAACTGACTGGGAATCGTCTAGGGTCAATTACTTGGAAAGCAGCTATGCTGACCAATATATCACCAACAGGGGGAAGCTGGCAGTACTGAATGACACAGAAGAGGGATTTTCTCAGCGCGTCTCCTCTGAATGCGCGCTGGCACAAAGGGGCTTTGCTTATCTAATGACGTGGCAGAATGCAATAATGTATTGGGTTAATTTACCAACAAAAGAAACATAAATACATGAGTATGTATTTGTTACAAGTGAACATATGCCTGTGTTTATTTATTTATTTTCTGCACGTATTAATCAGTAGTGTGTGAATATTTTATTTAGATCGTTTTTTTCCGTTTCATAATTTTCTGTTTGCTTTGCACTGTGTTTTTTGCTGTGTTGATTATTATTTGTCTATTTTGTTTGGTGCGCGGGTGAAACGGAGTTCGTAATTAAAGTATTTTTTATTTTGTTTATCACAAGCACTGTGCACACGGACCTCAGGTCCCGCCCCAAACAATTGGCAGGTACCTGTACACACCTGGAATTAGAAGGGCTTTGAGGTATAAAAAGGGTGAGGATCTAAGAGACGGGGACCTTGGAACTAGGCAGTATCGGAATAGGAAAGAGAGCAAAGCCGAGGGAAGAAAACGAAAATAAAGAGGACGAGATTAGACAGCGAGCGGCTGGGGTTTTTTTGTGCACGGACAGTGTCAGTTTCGTTTTGTTCCTTTTTTTTCGTGGACTCACTCTGGGAGATCTGCGGAACTTGGTGATTGAAGTCATTTGAAAAGAGGTACTGACAAGAACCTTTGCGTTCGTTGTTTATGTTTTGGTGTAAATCGGGCAGCTTCGCTGTGAACTCTGTATACTGTCGGCTTTCCTACAAGACAAGTGCATTTATCCGGTATACTAGAAGACAAAGATTTTTAGAGACCTTGTTGTATGGAACTGGTTTTTTGTTTTAATGTTTTTATTGTCTGCGTACCTTCCTCTTTTTAAACTCCGGTGGCTGTTGTATGGGATTACCGTGAGGATTTAAAGGCTATGTCTGCAAGCAGGAAAGTATAGTTTTAAATATTCTTTTCTTGCTCAAGCTTGTGTTTTAGCGTTTTTATTTTATTTTATTGTTTTTAAATTTAATTTACTTGAATTGTTGCTACTACTCCTATTGCTTGAAGTTCCGAGTAGGTATATTGGATCAGTACAGTTGAGGGTGTGGATTGCGAGCTCCTGGCAGCGGACAGTTCCAGTCTGTGAGCGGCAGCACCTCCTCTGAATTCTGGATACTCGCTGGGTCTGCACAGCAGAGCGGGGACCGGACGGACAGCGCGTGGGAGCAGTGAACTCCAACCTGTGAGATGGCAGCATATCACTGCGGGGCTCGGGCGGAATAAGGAGAGAGACGTGGGTCAAGTCAGTGCCGGCAGGGAAGTAAACTAGCATGTGCTGGACTATCATAGTAAATATAGTGGTGATTGTGTTCATTCCCTGAAGGTTGTTCTTGCTTGTCCCTCCCAGGCTTTCCCTGCGATCTCTCCTGAGGCCTTCAGCTGAAGCGCAGCACCCTATGGGGAGGGTTGCCCAAACAGGCGTTGGGACGGGGGCCCTAAGAGGAGGTCTGGACCAGGGAGTGGATGACGTATGGTTAAGTGAACAAATACAAATTAAAATACATCTAATGCTCAAAAATAAAACAATAATTCAAATAAACAAATTGTGCAAAAAAAGTAAAACCAATCCAATTCAAATTCAAAAATCATAAGTGATAATAATGAATAAAATAATAATCAACACATTCGTCACACGTGTCATTACCACCACTGCAATCTTAAAACTAACTTGCTTCATGGCTGCTGCTACAACACTCGGGCACGTTGTGCCTTGCGTGAGTGGACATAGAAGATAACAAGATCTACAAAATATCACATGCCAAAATGAAAAGATAATTATGTTGGTTTCAATAACACCATTTCACCCCAGATGGGACTCGAATCCACAGTTCCTGGCGTAGGATGCCCATGCCTAACCCATTAGCCACTAGGGCTGCCGTGGAAAGCGCTTTTGGTAGTACTAAAGAAAGTGGGAACAATAGTATCGTGGTTTACTACATAATATCCCACCCATCGTTGGTGTTCAAACAAAGCAGAGTGTTACATTGGGAAAGGCCCGTACCTGTCAGTAAGTATTTTAAATTCATGTGGGAAGGTTTAAGATTTTGAAGAAGTTTAAATATGCTGCGTATTTGCGCATTGGGAACCTTGCATAATGACGTTTTTATTAATGCCACTTTCTTACGGACAGTAGTCAGGGTGATGATACAAGACCAGAGCCATAAACCTGTTATTTGCTTGTCCTTTGACTACCATATTCTATTGTGCTTGTTCAGAATATGCATGAATCATGAAAACGTCTTGTTAATATTTAAACAAAGCCAGCAGTCACTTTATTGATCACCCTGTGGATTAACCGCTATGGGAACACAGATGATTGTGTTAAAGATGTTAATAGACTTTCAATGTACACGTTTTAGAGCTTAGCGTTTGTTGAGGCAGTTCAAGCGCTGCATTTTAAGAACATAAGAAGAAATGTTTCAGGCAGTCGGTTGCAGTGTTCACCTTTTTCCCGGTTGTTTGCCTTTTGGTCTTACTCTGGAAGGAATACCAAAAAAAAGCAAAACCATTTGTTGAGACCCGCATTCGGGAGAAAACTTAACAGTTTCGAAATGCATTTGTAAAGGCATTGGATTCTATTATGGTGTTTCCAAGCTGTTGAACGTTTCTCATAATACAGGGTTACTGGATTGTCAAAAAGGCCATTGACAAAAAGAATGCTATCTCAAAAAAAAGACTCCTGGCAAGCTGAAATAGCTCAGTTGGGAGAGTGTTAGACTGAAGATCAAAAGGTCCCTGGTTCGATCCCAGGTTTCGGCAAACAGCAGAACTATTTTTGTTTTGTATTATTTTGAACTAAAAAAAGAGCACATTTTTTTCTTAAGTGTAATTGGAGGAAGTAACAATGTATTATAGGAGGCTGTGTGTTACAGTGGTTAAAGAAAAGAGCTTGTAACCCGGAGGTCCCCGGTTAACATCGCACATCATCCTCTGACTCATTGTGTGATCCTGAGCAAGTCACTTAACCTCCTTGTGCTCCGTCTTTCGGGTGAGACGTAGTTGTAAGTGACTCTGCAGCTGATGCACAGTTCACACACCCAAGTCTGTAAGTAGCCTTGGATAAAGGCGTCTTCTAAATAAACAAATAATAATAATTACAGTGCCATTTTCTAATGTGATTAAGAAATGTTAAAAGCATTGTCCCTGGGTCGGCTTGAACGACAACCTTTCGGTTAACAGCTGAACGCGCTAACCGATTACGCCACAGAACCCCCGAACTGCAAGGCTCCCCAACGCATATGGGAGAGATTAGCAAAGCGAGATGCTGCAGAACGTGATCGAGGGAGCAGAACTCAACCGAACCTGAGACCACATATATGAAGAAAGCAACACGGGGCAGGACAGTCTATGTAATCACAATTACATGTATTTAAAAATGTAATTAAAAGTTGTGACCCACAAAAACTGATATTTCATAACAAACACGTTACAAAAGCAAACAAACTTCAAACCATTTATATTTATTCTCAAATAACACAAACTCTTCCATTGCTAAAAAAATAAAAACAATCTCCCTTTATGCTTCTCGGAAGACATACGATGGAGGGCGCACTGGGGCACAGTGGCTGTTGTATGGGATTACCGTGAGGATTTAAAGGCTATGTCTGCAAGCAGGAAAGTATAGTTTTAAATATTCTTTTCTTGCTCAAGCTTGTGTTTTAGCATTTATTTTATTTTATTGTTTTTAAATTTAATTTACTTGAATTGTTGCTACTACTCCTATTGCTTGAAGTTCCAAGTAGGTATATTGGATCAGTTCAATTGGGGGTGTGGATTGCGAGCTCCTGGCAGCAGACAGTTCCAGTCTGTGAGCGGCAGCACCTCCTCTGAATTCTGGATACACGCTGGGTCTGCACAGCAGAGCGGGGACCGGACGGACAGCGCATGGGAGCAGTGAACTCCAACCTGTGAGATGGCAGCATATCACTGCGGGGCTCGGGGCGGAATAAGGAGAGAGACATGGGTCAAGTCAGTGCCGGCAGGGAAGTAATCCAGCATGTGCTGGACTATCATAGTAAATATAGTGGTGATTTACTTTGTGTTCATTCCCTGAAGGTTGTTCTTGCTTGTCCCTCCCAGGCTTTCCCTGGGATCTCTCCTGAGGCCTTCAGCTGAAGCGCAGCACCCTATGGGGAGGGTTGCCCAAACAGGCGTCGGGACAGGGGCCCTAAGAGGAGGTCTGGACCAGGGAGTGGATGACGTATGGTTAAGTGAACAAATACACATTAAAATACATCTAATGCTCAAAAATAAAACAATAATTCAAATAAACAAATTGTGCAAAAAAAGGAAAACCAATCCAATTAAAATTCAAAAATCATAAGTGATAATACTGAATAAAATAATAATCAACACATTCTCACCCGTGACATTACCACCACTGCGGTCTTAAATGCCACAGAATTTAAGATCTGAAACATAATGTTTGGCATCTACAAAATGTCTAGCGAGTGGTGGATGAATATTTTTTTCTCCTAATTGAACTGTTATGCTCGCTCATTAATGCGCAATTGTAACTGTCTAGTAGTTTTACTACCATATTGCAAATGGCTAGGTCAAGAAATCACATAAATGACATGAAGCACAATCACTTGTAAGATACTGTACTCTTTTTTCGTTGTATGGCTTGTGCATTTTCTTAATAAAGACCGTCCGTGTTCATTTCGGCGTATATGACATTGTCTATACACAACAGCTCTTATGTAATCCTATTGGTATCGAATCGATCGCAATTAATGTGTTCCATGTTTCCAGTCAGTTTGATAGTTTTAATCAATCATCGAAAAAGCAGCAGTGCTTTGCAACCGTATTTTTTTCTTTTGTACCTCTTGATAAAACACCCACTCAGAACGTGTCCGTCTTCTCCAGCCCCCCAAGGAACACTGGAACGGTCAGCAATAACAGCGAGCATTTGGTCGAAAACAACACTCGCTGTTTGCTTCACGCTCAAAAACGAACACTCACTCCTCCTCGTGGATAACGAGTCCAAACACTTTAGAAACGCATTTCGCTAGCAAATCACTATTGAAATGATCCTGAAAGTATTGTTTTACGTGCAAGTGGCCGACCGTTTCCCTCCAACTCTGAGTGGCACCGGTAGCGGTGCCGGAGACAAATAAACAGGAGCACTTTCCTATAATGCAATTGCTGTACTCCAGTGAGGTGTTACAAAAAATTACAAACTCATTCCAGACTGCTTTACGGTTAAAAGCTTAATTGGGTTCAAGTTTCTCGTATGATTTAAAAGTACGAGCCAGTTGCCTCATTTGCATTGCCTGCCTTCCTCCTTTGCAGTGTAAAGTATATCAAATGTGTTCTTAAAATCTGATGAAGATTCCCATTTGAATCGTAAGTATTTTGTTTCCATTGTAGCTATTTACACACACTGCTCTGTTGGGCTCCCAGGGTGTTATCTAACAAAACGACGTATGTTGTGCTGTCATAATGGATTACATAGACTTTCCTGCCCCGTGTTGCTTTCTTCTTAGATGTGGTCTCAGGTTCGGCTGAGTTCTGCTCCCTCGATCACGTTCTGCAGCATCTCGCCTTGCTAATCACTCCCGTATGCTTTGGCGATCTAACAGTTTGGTCTCTGTGGCGCAATCGGTTAGCGCGTTCGGCTGTTAACCGAAAGGTTGGTGGTTCAAGCCCACCCAGGGACGATGCTTTTTGCATTTCTTAATCACATTAGAAAATGGCTCTCTGATACGTTCTTATTTCTTCCAATTACACTGAAGAAAAAATGTGCTGTTTTTAGTTCAAAATAATACAAAACAAAAATAGTCTTGCTGTTTGCGAAACCGGGGATCGAACCAGGGGCCTTTAGATTTTCAGTCTAACTGAGTTATTTCGGCTTGACAAGACTACTGTTTTTGTCACTCCAGTAAACCTGTGTATTATGCGAGGTTCCCAATGTGCAAATACGCACCATATTTAAACTTCTTAACAATCTTAAACCTTCCCACATGAATTTTAAAAAAAACACACGGACAGGAACGGCCCTTCCCAATGTAACACTCTGCTTTGTTATCAGAATGAACCCGGGCCGCCTGGGTGAAAACCAGGAATCTTAACCGCTAGACCATATGGGAAACTGATTAGCAAAATCATGGACATGCAACAGTAGCTAGTATACAGTACAATGATTGGTAAAAGTGAACCACAAAACTGATATTTCATTACAAACACGTTACAAATGAAAGCAAACATCAAGCCATTTATATTTATTCTCAATTAACACAAACTCTTCAATTGCTAAAAAAAAAAACCTATAAAAATCTCCCTTTGTGCTTCTCGGAAGACATACGATGGAGGGTGCACTGCAGTTTTTCACTCTGGGGATTATTACAAATTAGCAGACTGTGCTTTAAAATACACATGTAGGGCGGGCGTCTCTGTTACAAAGAATTGTCACACTTTGTATTTATCTCCATAATGCGTTGGGACTAAATAAGCAGATACATTAAAAGCGAGAATACGGGCATCGATCCGCTACTTCTCGCATGCTAAGCGGCGGTCTACCATTTGAGCTAAATCCCTGGAATTGTTCTTGCGATTCTCATAGGCTACGTCGCAGCTTGATACGAGCAATTCAGATTGTCTTGGCAATGTAGTCTGCGATTTGCAAATTCAAAAATACATGAATGAACTAAATAGCAAATATTTCGACTTGAGGTATGTTTTCAATTTCTTCAAAAAGTAGTCTCAGCTCGTTGATTCAGTCTCTTTAAAATCCACATCTGTGTCCCGATGCAGCAGCGCTGTGTGCTGTGGCTCGAGCTTGTTTGACGAGGCAGGCAATGCAAAAATGCCAAAACTTGCTTTTGTATCACCACGACAAACTTAAGGTATGCTTTAACGGCTTGGTTGTCTCAAGTTAGTTTGTATTGTTAATGTAACACCTCGTTATTGCCCAGTCATTGTATCATATATGAAGTAGAGCTTGCCAGTTGGGAGCGACGGTCTGCCAATAAAAGTTAAGACTATATTTGCAAGGATCATTTCTAGAGTGAAACATGTTTTGATGGGATTGGTCTCGGTATCCACCAGGAGGAGTGGGAGTGTTATTCTCTCAGCACCGAGCTGACAATGAGTGTTGTTTTGGGCACCTGCTCGCTGCTAGTGATGACCACTCCAATCTTCAGTCGGGGTTGTTGAAGGAAGGGGACACATTTTGAGTGCGTATCTCATACTGGTAGAAACGCAGAAAAAAGAAACCATCAAGAATACAATTGTTCAGTTATTTAACTCAATAAGCAAATTTCAAATTGATCATTGCTAATGTTAAAACAATTTAAGAACACTTTAAATAGGCCTTGACTAATATAAAAATATAGTAATGTGTTTTGCACTACGCAGTACTAGATTGATCTGAAAATAACTTGTGCTTACCCCCACTTACAAGGAAAGTGTCAAACTTTGTATTCGTCCTCATAACGTGTTAGAAAATGTAAACAGCAGTTGGAGAATGCCGAAGTCGATCATCCTAGCATGTTAAACGAGGGCATTTCTCCTGTAAGCTACTTCCAGTAATAGATCGTTTATACTGTTCTCAATGGTCCGCATCCCAGCCTGAGACCACGATCCAGTGGCTGACGGAGATGTTTTTCAAAGTAATATGTTATTTGGAATATTTAAACAATCATAAGTTAAATATCACATGTTTGGACAGAAATTATTTTTCAGTGACTTCAACAAGTAGTCTGTTTACAACAAAAATGCAATCTGTGTTAGGAACACTATTTTAGTCTGATTTAAAATGGAAGTTAAAAAGGTATTGAGTGCTGACAAGAGTTTGGTATCAGCTGTTGATTTCCTTGAAACAATCTTTTATAGTAAAATGAACACATTTATTCCATTTAAAAATAAGTAAAAGTGAACTGTTAGAAGTGGGATTTGAACCCACGCCTCCATTCAGAGACCAGAACACACAATTCTTTGGAAAGACAGAGTCCTTGAGTCTGGCGCCTTAGACCACTCGGACATCCTGACAAGCTGTGTTTGTTATTGTAGAAAACCGCATTATTTATTTCAGCACAGACTAGGGTTGTCTATTGTATCAAGGCCCGATTGGGTTTATTACGCACATACCAACTGTTGCTCCATGAATGATGTTATGACAACTGTAAAAAAGAAACAGATTGAAGCCAACCCAAAAAGTAAGATTATTTATTTCAATATCATTATAGCTATAAACGATGCACGCATTTTACAATAGGAATTGCTATATGACAATGACCAATAAGTAATTTTGTTGCAATACTGTATACAATGTGAACAGAATCAGACATTGCTCTGTGCCTCGAAGAAACATGTACAATTTGTATTTAAAAGGACGCCCACGTAGGGCTCGAACCCACGACCCTGAGATTAAGAGTCTCATGCTCCAAATATAATCCGCTGGACGTCACCAGAAACAACTGCAGCCTCCCTGCCTCAATACAAATAAAACTAATACAAAAATCGAATTACATGTATTTAAGAATGAATGGTCTCATCCATCTGGAACGATTGGTTCTGCATTTATACAGTATCAACCTTAATCTGAGTTGAGAGGCACCCAACCTGTGGAGGATTTTAAATGTCAGGGGATGTGAATAGAGTCAAATACATTTGCATCATTCTGTAAAAAAAAAATATATATATATATATATATATATATATATACCGAGGTTTGAACTTCGCAACATGGCGTTCTTGAAGACCACACGACCTTAACCCGCTGTGCCACTGCGAAGTTGCTGAAATGCCTTCTTTTTAAGCTTACATCCAAGCCTGACCAGCTTCGATTTCTTGTGAAAATTTCTAGTTTCCTGTTTGTTTGGGTAGATACCATAGAATGGAATTGCACACAAGAGCGGCATGTAGCTTCCTTGTCTAAATCTCTGAAAAATTGTAGTTCCTCGTTTAATTAAAAATAAATAAAGGAATTATTTATTTGGTAGAAATAAATAAATGATTTAAATAAATGCATAGAGGAATAAATGCATTTAGAAATAAATATGTTTAAATAAATAAATGTAGAAATGAATACATGTTTATATTATAAATGTATAAATAACTTAATAATTAGCAAGCAAGAAAACTACATGTCATATTAATTGATTTGGCGGATGCGTTTATGCACAGCAATTGACATTTATATACCTATATAAAAAGTACAAGTTTCATGTAAAAAAAAATTGCAAGTTGCCTAAAATTAATAGCGCATCAAAGAAAGTCACCGAGGTTAAAACATTTAATGGTAGCTACTGAGTCAAAATTTACATTGTAACGTTTAAAAATATTTTAAAATGTAACAAACAAGGGTCATTTAAATGTGTTGGCTGAAAAAAGTAACAAGCAGACAAAACTGATTAAAACTAAACAAGTTTGAAAGACAAATTCGGCAACATTGTCGAGTTTTGTAAACATTTAAAACGTGTATACAGTAATTAAATGGACTGTGTTGTATAGCGTTATGCTGACTGAAAAACAAAATGTTAGAAACAGGGTTTAGTGCAAGTGACAAAACCGTTTTCCTTTACACACACTCAATTATATATGACGCGAACGCAAGCATGCTCACACACACACACACACACACACAGGCACACACACACACACTTACACGCACAGGCACACACACACACACGCACGCACACACACACACACACAGACACACACTTACAAACACACTCACAGCACACGCACACGCACACGCACACTTACACACACTCAAATTAGTAGTGGTTAGGGCTCTGGACTCTTGACCTGAGGGTCGTGGGTTCAATCCCTGGTGGGGGTCAGTGCTGCTGTACTAAAATAAATAACACTAATAATGGTGCATTTTGTTGCAGTTTCAACACTCGTGGTTTGTCTTTGTTGTGGAAAACCTGTCCATATGCAGAAACTGCTCGTGCTGCATCCACAGTTTGGTGGAATTGACAAAATACAGCGTGCAATTTTTGCCATGTTTCGGAATCTGATTTCATACTGTTTTGTTGTGTCTCGGGAACAATGAAGACAGTGTGTTGGTTGAGATAACTCAGCTTTATTGTAGCTCATTACAATGCCGTGTGTCTTGCGTTCTGGCTTGCTTACAACTGACACAGACCTGAACTCTAGTGCTGCGTAAAGTTTATAACAGACATGTACTTAACACATATACTAGTGCGCCATCTAACGACTTGAAGGCTAGTTATCGTAACATCTCATTTTACATAAACAATGAGCTATTTCCCCACTCCAACAATTCTTAATGTTACTTGACTTTTTTTTTTAAAGCTTGTTTACTGTGTACATACGTTATTAACTCAGAGTCCTTAGCTTAAGTCTCAAAATCCTTTGAATACTTCAGAGGTGGTTTAATGTTGGGTCTGGTTCGAGTGCATTTCAGTTTGCAGCTGATAAGAGTGTTTTTGTATTGTTTGCATTATCTGGAACTTCAGTCTGTATTTTTGTTGTTGTGTTCCGCTATCAGCTTGCACTCTCCTTTAGGCTTTATCAGTGTGCCGTCATAAAGTTTTAGTTTGGCCTTGCTTGGTCGTAACTTTGCTGTTCCATCTTGCATGATTTGTACAAAGTCTCTGTAACTCATGGCGTTGACTGTCAATCCACTGTCTAGCTGACATTCAGTATATTTGGTAGCGTAATTGTAGTGCTCCTTACAGTCTGGTGATAGCTTTAGATTGACGTACCACTTGTTCAAGCCGTATTTTATCGAATTGATGTCAGAAATGTAGAGCGTGTCTGTTTCTGAGCCTTCATCTGAGTCGTCATTTTCCTCAACAAGGTGGAGTTGCTTTCTTTGCTTGCAGACCTTTGCGAAATGGTTTCTTTTGCCACAGTGATTGCAAGTGACTCCATAGGCGGGGCATTTTGCTTTAGCGTGCGTTGAGCCGCAATATTGGCAGTTGCTTTGCTTTGTGCTTTTAGCTTCGTTGCTTGCTGGAGAGCATGTCTGTTTCTTGCTGCTGTAGCTTTGCGAATAACCTTTGTGTTCTGCACGTTTTTGTACATTGCATAGTGAACAGCTTCAGGTTCTGTGGAGTTCAGTTTTTAGTTGTACAGGCGCTAGCTCGCTTGCTTTGCACATGTCTACAGCTTTATTTAGCGTTAACTTTGGCTCACGTAGCATTCGCGCTTTAGCTGCAGTGTCCGTTGTGCCTATGACAAGTCTGTCTCTAATCAAGTCTTCTTTCAGTGTCCCATAGTCACACGAGTCGGCCATTTTGCGCAGTTTAGCAATGTACTGATCTGTTGTTTCAGATTGAGTTTGTTCACAGGTATTAAAAATAAATCTTTCATATATCACGTTTCGAGTTGGCTCAAAATGCTTCTGCAATGCATCGAGTATTGCTTTAGAAACGTGTCGGTCTGTCTCCGATATATCCACGTGCCGCTGAAGTATATAGCATTCTTTTCCCATTACAGTCAGTAACGTTGCAACTCTTATTTTTCTTCTTTGCTGTCGCTATTTCATAATTTTCCCACTGGGATCTGAAAAATGTCCAGTTATTGTATGTGTCGCCTTTCATATTCATAGCTTCTGGTACAGGAATTTGACCTAAGCGCCATCTTTTTTTTTTTTTTTTACACGCGCGGTCACTCGTTTAGTAGTATTTCTTTATAGGTTTGTTATTTGCGACGTTTTTTTGCACATACCTTATAGGTTCATTCTTCTGACACCATGTTTTGTTGTGTCTCGGGAACAATGAAGACAGTGTGTTGGTTGAGATAACTCAGCTTTATTGTAGCTCATTACAATGCCGTGTGTCTCGCGTTCTGGCTTGCTTACAACTGACACAGACCTGAACTCGTGCGCGTAAAGTTTATAACAGACATGTACTTAACACATATACTAGGGCGCCATCTAGCGACTTGAAGGCTAGTTATCGTAACAGTAGAATTCTCGCCTGCCACTCGGGAGGCCGGGTTCGATTCCGGCCAATGCAACCTTCTTTTCTTGTACTTTATGTATATAATTACAGCAGCACGCACCTGCCGTCAATCAGTAAAAGAATCTCCCGTCGGGGAATTGAACCCCGGTCTCCCGCGTGACAGGTGGGGATACTGACCACTATACTAACGAGGAAGGCACACGCGCCCTGCAAATATGGCAACATTTAGCTGCAAAGCGTCAAGCTGTTTTTAGAAAAACTGCCTGCTGAGCTTAATGTCGGTTTACGGATCGAAAACAGAGAATCATACCCCTAGAGTCTAGGGGTGTTAAATTCCGGTCCTGGAGGGCCGGTGTCCCTCCTGGCTTTTGTACCAACTTTGACCTAAATTACTTAATTGGATCAATGATTACCAATTATTGGTCTAATTAAGTAATTCTTGTTTTGGTTCCCCTCCCCAACTAATGGAATGAAAGCAGTCAAATTGACAACAAACAATAAAAAATTGTGTGGGAAGTGTGTGAGACAACAGTCCCTAACTTGTTTGAGGTATCATTGACCCAACTCGAAAACACTTAAAATCCAGATCATGAGTGCATCCAATATGCTTTGGAAGAAATGCCTCTTATAATGTTTATTACTGCCCACTCATACAACACATATTGTGTGTGTAATAATGTACTCTAATTACAGATTGAAAACAATACACAACCCTTTTCAAACAGCCAGGACCTCTTGTGGTTGGTAAAGTACTAAATAATATTAAAGATGTGCTTATTTAGGAAAGTTGAATTATAGTCTTTAGTTACATCACACAGTTAAAGTTTTTTGTCCTTTTTTAATTAAGACAGATTATATCTTTCATGGAAAATAATAACAGCCAGCCAACTTTGGGTCCAAAACAAAAGATGAAATGCCTTCTAACTAGCATGACAAGGACACTTGACCTGTGAATAGCCAGTCTCTTTGCAAAATCAAAAATTCATAATCCTCAAAGGTGAAGCTCTTAATTACCATAACCAGTAATGTGCCATTAGCACTATTTACTAGTACCAGACCTGTGAGTGGTAGAGGGGTGATCTGTAAATCATCACCTTGGTCAAAACAAAATTTATTTATATATATTGAACTGAGACTAAATTTTTCTTTATCACAGAATACATAACCCTGGCTGCTAATATTTCAGGAGTGCATTAACAATAACATATAAATATGTGACAAGGAAGAGCAGTGGTTCTCAAACCAGTCCTGGGGCCCCCTATGTCTGCTGGCTCTCCTTGCAGCTGAGGTTTAAATTAAATTAGGAAAAAATTGAGCTTTGTGTCAATTTTAAACCCTCCTAGACCATTCTGTTCAATAAAGTTGATTTAAGTGCACAGCAAAAACCAGCTGCTTTGAGGCTGCATACCTCCATAAATAGGAAAGTCCCATACATATTGCAGAAATGCTCTAGCCCACAGTAATCAGACCTACAATTTAGGACCAGTTAGCAAAACCAGTTAACTTTGAGGCTGCATAGCTGTGGAAATTAAACATTGCTGCCTTTTTAAATGTATTGTTTTTGAAATAAGTTGAAGGGAGGGAAGATCTTCTCCACAGAAGATCCTCCCAGCCTTTCAACTTATTTCAAAACAACTTTACTTTCCAAAATGAACATTTGTCATTCAAAAGTCCTACAGCATAATACCCCTTGGGGTTCAGTTTCCAGAACCCCCTCACATGTACACATTTTCATGATTGATAGTGATGCATCCCTCTTTCCATTGCACAGTGAAACACAGACGTTTTAAGTGTTAACCTTATTCATTGCAACACCATTGATGCAGTTGTAAAGCTTTTAACCAATTGTCAACATTTCCTTGAAGTTGTAATGAAGCTACCATTAGATGTATTTCTACAATATATGAACCCTACTGCCACAGGTGTGAATGGCAGCTAGTTTTATGAAGTATGACATTAATGGCTTAGTCCAAAACAAAATATATGGTGTTAATTAAATTTTAGATTAATAGATGTAATGAAGCTAAGATAAGATTTGTTTTTAATTATCACAGAACTAAAATATATAACCATGGCTGTTAATATTTGGGGAGTGCATTAAAAATAACACACACACACACACACATATATATATTTTTCAACTTTTTTTTATTTAATACAAAAATGCAGTTTATGGTCAATTTGTAATAAAGCAGTGCTTGTTATAAGATCCTGATAGTAATCGTAATATAATCGGAGCCTTCTGAGGACCCAGACGCCGTTACCCAGAGTGACTTACAGTCATAAACAAAAAAATACCTGTCAAGAATCACAGTACAAGTATTCATACACATAACAGCAAGAGAAAATACAATGACTTCAGTTCTAGTAAGTAGAAGTATAAATGCATAGACACTGATAGTAATCGTAATACAATCAGAGCCTTCTGAAGACACAGACGCTGTTACCCAGAGAGACTTACAGTCATAAACAAAAAAATGGATACGTCATGTGAATATGCTGTATATCTAAACATAGCGATGATTCCCTCTTTCACTAGCACACTGAAACATACCGAGACACACTGAGACACAGACGTTTTATTTAATACAAAAATGCAGTTTCTGCTCAATTTCTAATAGAGCAGTACTTGTTATATGATCCTGATAGTAGTCGTAATACAATCAGAGGCTTCTGAGGACACAGGCGCCGTTACCCAGAGCGACTTATAGTCATAAGCAAAACAATGGATACGTCATGTGAATATGCTGTATATCTAAACATAGCGATGGTTCCCTCTTTCACTAGCACACTAAAACATACTGAGACACACTGAGGAACACAGACGTTTTAGGTGTTAACCCAACTATTTGCAGCAGCAGTGTTGCAATTCTAAAGCTTGTCACCATTTTTCAACTTTTTTTTTTCTTAATACAAAAATGCAGTTTCTGCTCAATTTGTAATGAAGCAGTACTTGTTATATGATCCTGATAGTAATCGTCATATAAACAGAGCCTTCTGAGGAACACAGACGTTTTAGGTGTTAACCCTAATATTTGCAGCAGCAGTGATGCAATTCTAAAGCTTGTCACCATTTTTCAACTTTTTTTTTTCTTAATACAAAAATGCAGTTTCTGCTCAATTTGTAATGAAGCAGTACTTGTTATATGATCCTGATAGTAATCGTCATATAAACAGAGCCTTCTGAGGACACAGACGTTTTAGGTGTTAACCCTAATATTTGCAGCAGCAGTGATGCAATCTTAAAGCTTGTCACCATTTTTCAACTTTTTTGTTTTACATAATACAAAAACAAGAACTTTAGGAAAGGAAATCATGTTGTTCATTAAAAGCAAACAGGAGAATGACAACAGAGGCAGAAATGACATGAATCGTTGCAAACACTAAGAGAAAAAAAGCACAAAATATTAAAAAAATAGAATGTCAAATTTAAACAAAATTCAGGTCTGCATGCAATCCATAAGTGTCACAGAGGTCAAAAAATATTTGTGGTCAAATTTAAATACCATGTGCCTGAATAAGCAAGGACATTAGCAATAGCAACAGGGGTGCTGCAAATATGCACAGGATGTCTGGAATTGTATTAATTGTTCACAAATGAAAAAAATTTGCACATATGTGGTGGCCTAAAGGGCAATCAAAAGAAATGTACATCTCCGATATTTTTTTAAAAGGGCAAGCTTGGCACACCGCGGCTGCACCACTCACGGAGCATGGCTCAGCGCCATCTGTGGTGTAAAAGAGCAGAAAAGCACCACGGTTGGTGCAGAAGCACCACAGGTGGAACGCGAGTCAACCTCAACAGGGTCTTCTTTCCCCGCTGATTCTGCCAAGCCCGTTCCCTTGGCTGTGGTTTCGCTAGATAGTAGGTAGGGACAGTGGGAATCTCGTTCATCCATTCATGCGCGTCACTAATTAGATGATGAGGCATTTGGCTATAGAGATATCCCTTGCGGGTTCAATTCGGGTTAGGTGGCCCGTCCACAGAGTCATCAAGTGACATGAATGCTCGCTGAACCCACATGCATAATAGCAAGGCTCGCAACGATTTAGTAATCATTACAAGACCCCACCGCCCCTCGAACCCGGCGGCCACAAGGGTCCGGGAAGCAGGAAGCATGATCCTCATCTTTCGACAACCCCCGAATCATACAGCTGAGGGCCGCCTAGCCGAATGGGAATTAAGTCCGACAACTTGGCACGGAACCTTTTCCTCTCGGTTGTACGCCGACCTCTTTCGATAACCCCACTAACGCATACAACCACAAAAGGGCTATCTAGCCGGAAGGTTAAGTCCGGCGACTTTGTCTCGCGGCGGGTGTTACGCCGAACATGGTACGCTCGTCAGTTTCGACAACCCCCAGGACGCAGCACGATGACTAAGGGGCGTCTAGCCGGTATGGATGGTAGGTCCGGCACGGACCCGGAAATCAACGCTACAGAGGGACGGACGCAGACGAGGCAGAGCAGGAGACCCAACCACCGGGGAAGTCCCTTCAAGCTAAGATCCCCTCCCGCCCGATGCCTCAAACGAGGAACGGACAAGAACCAGGAGGGAAAAGCGAGAGACTTAACCACCAGGGGGGTTCCCCCAGCCTAGCCCCCATCCAGCACGACACCTCCAGGGAGGAACGGACACGGGCAGGGAGGGAGAAGCGAAAGGCCCATCACAGGGTAATCCGCCGCAACCTACTCCCGCCTAGCACGAGACCTCCAAGTCCGGGTCTATTGTATGATCACCTTCTTTCGACAGCCCCTTGGATGCATACAACAACAAGGGGTGTCTAACCGGTATAGACGTTAGGTCCGACCCGGTAGAAGACCCGGAGGACACACGTTACAGAGGAACGGACGTGGACGAGCCAGAGGGAGCACCACCCGCCGGGG
>CM060291.1:7698787-7701287 GCA_030684275.1 Acipenser oxyrinchus oxyrinchus | reverse complement strand
ACAGGCAAGGCGACTTAACCACAATGGAAGTCACTCCCGACCTGGCTCTGGCCCAGCACGAAGCCCTTCAAAACGGCCAACAGCTCACCTTCTTGCCCTTGCAACCACGACCGGGTTCACCAAACCTGGCCTTTAACCGACAGGACCATAGTCCGAGTTATCACTCGCCAGAATCTAAGTTTCAAAAGGATGGTCATGTTGCCTACTTAAACATTGCATGACCATGGCCAACCTCCGGCTCCAGGGGAAGTCTCAAGGGAGAGGTTGAAACGCAAGGCGGTCAACGCAGCGATCTCCTTTGCCCAGAAGAACCTGGCCCTCCCCTCCCTTCTGGGCACCGCAGGTTGGGGACAGTGGGGGCCATGAACCACCCTCAATGGACGACAGGCGAGACGCGATCTCACATTTTGACCAAGTCAAGAACCCATCCCCGGCTTCAGCGTTGCATGACGATGTAAGCATTCGCCCAATCTTTGAGCCCTTCTGGGAGGAGTTGAATGAATCTCCTCACTCCTGTCTCACCTTCTCCTGCCCTTGCATATGGGTCAGGCATGTTCTGTTTGATCAAAGTGTGGCAAGACAAGAACAGGGAACACAAGGAGAAATCCCGTCAACTCCAGCTCAGCACGAAGTCCCGAATTTCTCCTTGTGTTCCCTGTTCTTGACTTGCAAACTTTGATCGAAAGATATATGTATATATATATACCGCAGGACTGGGGTAAGTGACAGGAATGAGGAGATTCATTCAACTCCTGCTCAGCAACAGGCTCCAAGGACGGCTCCAAACGGTTCCTTCGCATGCAATCTGACTCCTGGTTCCTGACTTAGTCAAACCATTTTGATCAAAAACCGTGTCCACAGAAATCTCATGGCGGCCCCCACTGTGCCCAGACGCGGGACCGAAGGGAGGCTTGGTTCTCGGGCAAAGGAGTCGCTGCCGGACGGACGGCCTTGCTAGCCTCAGCCCTTGGGAGACTTCCCAAACTGCCTGAGGAGGCCATGGTCATGCAATGTTAAAGATAGGCAACATGACCATGCTGTTTTAGTCTCCGACCATCCTTCCTATCCTCACTGCGACATTTTGAGATAGGGATACCGGGCGCTCTCGGCATGACCATAGCTTAAAGACCTTTGGTGAAGGTGGTGAATGGCCAGAAGGTGAGCTGTTGGCCGTTCGAAGGGCTTAGTGCTGGGCCAGAGCCAGGTCGGGAGACTTCCATCCCCGAGGAACGGGTCGCCTTGCGAGGGAGGTGCCCACGGTTCCAGCCACATGACCAGAGCTTAGTCAATGAACTTAGGGCAAATGGCTTTGGGAAAACCCCCTACCTGTGCAGAGGAGACAGAGCTCTGTCATCTCCAGGGGTAGAGGTTTCCACAGGACTGGCTTTTTCATCCCCAGACCAGGGAGAGGCCCTCCAGGCCGGTCTCGCGCCGGTGTTCAGGCACGGTGGTTCCTCCCAAACCTTAGTCGGTCGCCATGAAGGGTTTCCTTCCATCCCAGAACTTAACCGTCTGGGGAGGGGGACGCCGACCTTCCGAGCGAGGTCAGTAGCCCGGGAGCCCCTTCCACCAAATGGTCTGGCTGAAGCCTGGGAGGACCGGCGGGTCTCGTCCCCGTTGGGAGGAAGCTGCCAGGCTGAACGCTGGCCTGGTTTGCGGTACAGCGCATACCGCTGAGATTTCGACATTTCCGTGGCGTGCCGTTCCACCCACACCGCGCTCGAGCCCTCTCCCAGATCGGCCGGCTCGCGTTCCTAGTAATATGCAGCTGCCCGGGGCTGACTTCCACTTGCCCAGGAAGGGTTCCACGGCCCTGGGGACATCTCCCACTGCCCCGGGCTGGCTTCCACTGCCCGGGCTGGCTTCCACTTGCCCAGGCAGGGTTCCACGACCCTGGGGACAGCTTCCACTGCCCGGGCTGGCTTCCACTTGCCCAGGCAGGGTTCCACAGCCCTGGGGACAGCTTCCACAGCCCTGGGCGGGCTTCCACTGCCGGGGCTGACTTCCACTTGCCCAGGAAGGGTTCCACGGCCCTGGGGACATCTCCCACTGCCCGGGCTGGCTTCCACTGCCCGGGCTGGCTTCCACTTGCCCAGGCAGGGTTCCACGACCCTGGGGACAGCTTCCACTGCCCGGGCTGGCTTCCACTTGCCCAGGCAGGGTTCCACAGCCCTGGGGACAGCTTCCACAGCCCTGGGCGGGCTTCCACTGCCGGGGCTGACTTCCACTTGCCCAGGAAGGGTTCCACGGCCCTGGGGACATCTCCCACTGCCCGGGCTGGCTTCCACTGCCCGGGCTGGCTTCCACTTGCCCAGGCAGGGTTCCACGACCCTGGGGACAGCTTCCACTGCCCCGGGCTGGCTTCCACTTGCCCAGGCAGGGTTCCACAGCCCTGGGGACAGCTTCCACAGCCCTGGGCGGGCTTCCACTGCCCGGGGCTGACTTCCACTTGCCCAGGAAGGGTTCCACGGCCCTGGGGACATCTCCCACTGCCCCGGGC
>CM060291.1:7693381-7698287 GCA_030684275.1 Acipenser oxyrinchus oxyrinchus | reverse complement strand
AGTGTCAGTAAATTACTTCGTGTTGTGAAGAAGGTCTCTTCAAGATAAACATTCTGTAGCAGTTGAAGAACAACTTTGTGGACCAGCGCGCTGTTAATTTAAAAATCTCAAACTTCCTTTGGCAGCGATATACAGTAAACAAATAGCAGAAAGTGTTTAATGCATGTGCTTAAATATGGAATATATAACACGCATACATATAATAGTATGCATTTGTATTTTATTCTATTTGGCAAAACATTATCTTCTCACTTTTTTTTTTTTAGAACCTACGCTATACAAGATCATAACCATTTACAGCAGTGGTACTCAATTACATTCTCTCGCGGGCCAGATAAGGACATTTCCAAACCTTGGGGGCCACAGGGCGCTCAAGATGTGCGTAGTGGTGGGGGTTGTTTAAATGGTCATGAAAATCTGACTATCCAATCAGACTTTACATACAGTAACAAAACGTTGCAACACTGCACTTGCACCAATCAACTAATACATCTCAGAAATAACTATTAGACTATCAGAACTATCAGAAATAATTATTATCACTGATTACCAGTTTTATCCGGACAGAAACACAGATCTGACCCGTGTGAGCTGAACTATAGGCTATTCAATGCCTCCCTATTTATTCAGTGAAATGAGCGGTCGAAAGCAACGCTACCAGGCACTGACGTCAGACAGTTATCTTTTTGGTTCAATTTCGGTAAAACCAGGACCCCTCCGAAAATATATACCCGTTGCACATCTACACTCCGGGACTATGTGTGGTTCCTTAATTAGCAGTACTTTTTGAGATACAGCTGTATACAAAAGCGTCTTAATTTTTCTTTTCTTTTTTAAAACAGTTTTCATCGCCACGCTGTATCTCAAAAAGTATTTCACCAGATGCTACCCGTTCACAGGGTTTATTGAGCCTGTCAATCCGACCCCACACACACGAGAATGTTCATGCATATCCATGGAGATTTACAAATACATACATTTCACTTTGTGTAATAAATAACTCAGCACTTACCTTTTAGTGTTAGGAAAAACGTTGTCTTTTTTCTGGAATCGGCTACCGGGTTTGGTGTTTTTCAAATTTCAAATTTTACTTTGCAATAACAAGTTTAACAAAAAATATTGGAAAAACGGTTCTCTCAACTATGGTACAAATCACGCTGTGGAAACATCCAGCGACGGGCGTTAACCAATGAGAGAGGACTGATCACGTGTCTCAAATAATTCCGCGTGACACTTCGGATGAAAGATGGGCGGTGACAGCGTGTTAGTCACGTGATATCCGCGTGTTCCCTTCTAGCAAATGATTTGATCTGTGTGAGATTCTATCTCTATTGTCGCGGAGGACGGCAGCGAGATTTACTCTGCTGGAGGCGCGGGGAGGGACGGGGCAGCGTTGCCAGGCGTGCGATAATGATCGTATTTGTGCGATAATTTCAACCCTTATGCGATGTACGATCAATAATTGCAAACATTGGCCAAATATACAATTATTCAGGCATATTTAAATAACTTACAACTTTTCTCGTTCAGTTTTGCAGATTATGAGCTACGTCACCACGTCTCTCCCTTCAGCAGCACAGCCAACTACAGCACATTGTGTACTACTGAGGCTTTTCACGTGGCGTCATCGGCTGCTGAGGCGCTATGGAGTGCGTTCACGGAGATCATTCTGCGCAGATTCTGTGCAGAATCTGACCAATTCATAGAAGAGCATTGGCTAAATTGGTCAGATTCTGCACAGAATCTGCGCAGAATGATCTCCGTGAACGCACCCTAAGTAGTAGTTTCAGCGCAGGCAGGTGCGAAGGCGGTGCGGTAGAGGCGTGTGACGACCAAGTCACACCTAGCCACTGAATCTGCTGAACAAATTAAAGTATGTATTTTAACAACCTTCTGACCTTCTCCTGGAATTGTTACTGTTACACCTGTTTCATGCAAATCAGTTAACTCTTTAACAAAAACACTCAAGTAGCTATCCGTCCTGGGCTTTCCTGGGCCAAACCACAGACATGACAACAGAACATTGTTGATTCTTAACTTGTGTGGGAGTTCATTCACCATTACCTGAATAGGCCAGAAACTGCTTCTGGATGATTTAAATACTGAAACACCATCACTGTTCCACTGAAGAGAAATGCCATTCTGACCAAACTGTGTGGAATTCCTTACTTTTTGGTACAGTTTTCCAGATGTGACATCACCTATCTCTCTGCTTCTAGTGTGGACATTTTTCTGGATGGAATCTAAAACAGCTTCTTTTCAAGCAGTTCCTGCTTTTTCAATGGGAGCTGGATGAAAAAGTGACCAGCCTTTTGTTTAATTCTTTATTAAACCCCTCACCACATTCTGGACAGGAATCTACATTATCATTCTCAGGGCAGATGTATGATTGGCATATTTTACAAAAAATGCAGCACCATACAGATGGTATTTGGTTGTTTTAGGAAAGTCTTTAACATGACATGACATAAGTTCAAGAAGATTATCCAAAGCAGAATCTGTCAGTCGTTGTTTCAATGCAAAAGTCACTTTCATTTTACTGAGCGGTGCTCCTGGATATAGTGGGTGATTGTCAAACTCATCCTACAGAAGAGAGGAAATACAGTTAGGAAGAGTAGAACCTACAGGAAGTCTTAAATGGTATTATCACTGATCAAAAACGTTATCTGGAATCCATAACTTTAAACAAACACAACAGGATATATCACAATTCATAAAATTCGTAAAAATGGTTTAATTCTGGATTTGCAAAAGTGTAAGATACTGTAGCGGCGGTGCGAATGGATGGACTGTGGGGTGTATTTAAACAGGGGAATTTGAAAACAATTTTTGTCCAGTGTGTACTGTGTTAAGTGTTGTGGGCGCCAGGGTTGTATTGTATTTTGTGTGTGTCTCTCTCTCCCGCTGTTATCTTGCCTGCTGTTTCTGTGCAGTCTGCAAGTGTTGGCGTGAGTGCGCTGTTTGTGTTCTGTTCTGTTCTGTGTTCTGAGTCGGGTTCGCTTTTCTCAATAGCTACTTTACCAAACCAACGTAGTAAGACCATCGTTTAGGTCAGTGTTTCCTGGATTGAGGTCCGGTCTTTGACTGGGCCACTCCAGGACATTGACCTTTGTTTTAAGCCACTCCAATGTGGCTTTGGCTGTATGTTTGTGGTCATTGTCCTGCTGGAAGATGAATCTTCTCCCAAGTCCCAGGTCTCTAGCAGACTTCAGCAGGTTTTCCTCCAGGATTTCTCTGTACTTTGCCACATCCATTTTGCCCTCTATCTTCATGAGCTTTCCAGGCCCTGGCGCAGAGAAGCATCCCCATAGCATGATGCTGCCACCACCATGCTTCACGGTAGGGATGGTGTTCTCAGGATGATGTGCGGTGTTAGGCTTGCGCCAAACATAGTGCTTAGCGTTGAGGCCAAAAGCTCTATTTTGGTCTCATCAGACCATAGAATCTTCTTCCACTTGGTCTCAGAGTCTCCCACATGCCTCCTGGGAAACTCTAGCCGAGATTTGATGCGAGTTTTTTCAACAATGGCTTTCTTTTTGCCACTCTCCCATAAAGGCCAGTTTTGTGAAGCACCCGAGCTATTGTTGCCGTATGCACAGTGTCTCCCAGCTCAGCCGTGGAACACTGTAACTCCTTTAGAGTTGCCATAGGCCTCTTGGTGGCCTCCTGACTAGTGCCCTTCTCGCCCAGATACTCAGTTTCTGAGGACGGCCTGTTCTAGACAGATTCACAGTTGTGCCATATTCTCTCCATTTCTTAATAATGGACTTTACTGTGCTCTGAGAGATATTCAATGCCTTGGAAATGTTCTCATATCCTACCCCTGATTGGTGCTTTTGAAGAACCTTATTCGGATTTGCTTTGAATGTTCCTTCATCTTCATGATGTAGTTTTTGTTAGGAAATGTACTAACCAACTGTGGGACCTCCCAGAGACAGGTGTATTTAACCTGAAATCATGTGAAACACCTTAATTGCACACAGGTGGACTCCATTCAACTAATTATGTGACTTCTAAAGACAATTGGTTGCACCAGAGCTTATTTAGGTGTGTCATAGCAAAGGGGTGAATACTTATGCAATCAATTATTTTCTGTTTTATATTTGTAATTAATTTAGAACAATTTGTAGATTTTATTTTTCACTTTGACATTATGGACTTTTCTTGTGTTGATCAGTGGCAAAAACTCCTAATTAAATCCATTTTGATTCCATGTTGTAACACAATGAAATGTGGAAAAGTCCAAGGGGGTGAATACTTTTGAGAGCCACTGTATTTCTTAGCAGACACCCTTATCCAGGGCGACTTACAATTGTTACAAGATATCACATTATTTTTACATACAATTATGTTATTTTTCTACATACAATTATCTATTTATACAGTTGGATTTTTACTGGAGCAATCTAGGTAAAGTACCTTGCTCAAGGGTACAGCAGCAATGTCCCCACCTGGGATTGAACCCACGACCTTCTAGTCAAGAGTCCCGAGACCTAACCACTACTCCACACTGCCGCCCTGACCAGAATCAGAATTGAGCTACATGACCAGAGTCACCATTGAGCTACATGACCAGAGTCACCATTGAGCTACATGACCAGAGTCAGAATTAAGCTACATGACCATAGTTAGAATAGAATTGACTAGAGTCAGAATAGTGCTACATTGGAGGCTGTGTGGTCCAGTGGTTAAAAAGGGCTTGTAACCAGAAGGTCCCGGTTCAAATCCCACCTCAGCCACTGACTCATTGTGTGACCCTGAGCAAGTCACTTAACCGCCTTGTGCTCCGTCTTTCGGGTGAGACGTAATTGTAAGTGACTCTGGAGCTGATGCATAGTTCACACACCCTAGTCTCTGTAAGTCGCCTTGGATAAAGGTGTCTGCTAAATAAACACATAATAATAAT
>CM060291.1:7680881-7683381 GCA_030684275.1 Acipenser oxyrinchus oxyrinchus | reverse complement strand
TAGGTGAGGTCTTACTAATGCATTGTAAAGTTTTAACATTACTTCCCTTGATTTAAATTCAACACTTCTCCAATATATCCGAGCATCTTGTTGGCCTTTTTATTGCTTCCTCACATTGTCTCGATGAAGACATTTCTGAGTCAACATAAACTCCTAGGTCTTTTCATAGTTCCCTTCTTCAATTTCAGTATCTCCCATATGATATTTATAATGCACATTTTATTGCCTGCATGCAAAACTTTACACTTTTCTCTATTAAATGTTATTTACCATGTGTCTGCCCAGTTCTGAATGCTTTCTAGATCATTTTGAATGACCTTTGCTGCTACAACAGTGTTTGCCGCCACTCCTATTTTTGTGTCGTCTGCAAATTTAACAAGCTTGCTTACTATACCAGACTCTAAATCATTAATGTAGATTAGGAATAGCAGAGGACCTAATAGTGATCCCTGTGGTACACCCCTGGCTATCTCACTACATTTTGAGGTTTCTCCTCTAATTAGTACTTTCTGTTTTCTACATGTTAACCACTCCCTAATCCATGTGCATGCATTTCCTTGAATCCCTACTGCATTCAGTTTGAGAATTAATGTTGAAAGGGAGGGAAGATCTTCTCCACAGAAGATTCTCCCAGCCTTTCAACTTTTTCAAAAACAATACAATTAAAAAGGCATCAGTGTTTAAGTTCCAGACGATTTTAAACTTGCAGCACATTTGAAATGACCATTGGAACATTATTTATTTACTTTATTACAAATTGAGCAGAAACTGCATTTTTGTATTAGGTAAAAAAAGTTGCATCACTGCTGCTGCAAATATTAGGGTTAACACCTAAAACGTCTGTGTCCTCAGAAGGCTCTGTTTATATGACGATTACTATCAGGATCATATAACAAGTACTGCTTCATTACAAATTGAGCAGAAACTGCATTTTTGTATTAAGAAAAAAAAGTTGAAAAATGGTGACAAGCTTGTGCAAGTGTTCACCCCGAGCTCATGGAACTCCAGCCCGGCCCCATAACACTCGTGCACCGGGGAACAGGGGACGTGCATTTAATTGATGTTCCCTCGGGACACGGGACCCGGCTAACCCCGTGCAGCTCCGCTGGGGACGAGCAGGTGTTTTCGGAGATCTGCCGAAGCCTCAGTGGGGAGGAGCTTTATTCTCGGCTATTTTCACCGATCCCACGCAGCCGAAAAACCAGCCTCCTTGTTGGCTGCAACTTCGGGTAATCCCGTCCAACTTCTAATTAAGCAAGCACTGGAAGTGGTCATGTCCAATTAACAGTGGACTCGTCCATCAGGATATAAAGCCGGATCGTCAGACAGTGGTGTACTCTTTCATCAGGCTTTAAAGCTAGAGCGTGAGACAGTGATGGACGCGGAAAAAACCTGCTCTGTTGGACACCATACCACGGATAAGTAAGCGTGTTAATGTATTGTAACTTTCTTTCTGTTTGTTAAATACCTTTTTACGTTTATTTCTTATTTTATTTTTTAAAGTTAGATTTTGTGTTTTAATTGAGTGTTTTTTTTTCTTTTTATAGAACACCCATAAGGTTAAATTGTCCATTGGAGGGCTGCCCTGCCAGAAATATTGCCCGACTGGATCGACACTTGCACAGGATGCACGATATTCAGATAGTTAACCCAGAGTATGCTGCACTCATGTCCAAGGCTAAAGCCACAGTTGACCGAAGGTCCACAAGCAACGTCACTGATAATTGGATGCAGGAGGAGGAGGAAAGACATAAGTCGACCGAGAAAACGCATACTCTCAGCCCAGACACGGGTGTTCACCAAGAGTCGGCTCCGCTGACTTTAATGCCCTCGGGAATGGAGCCAGCATGCATGTATAAAAACGCTGCCGACTGTCACAGGACTGCGACGACAGCTACTAGCCACAGAGGACACCTCGGCAGCTACTGAGACTGGCTCGGTACGCCCAGAGAGTAGCACATCTTGTAGCGGCACATACCTGTCGCCGTCCTCGGCATCCGATGATGACTCTCTCTCCACCTCCTCCTCCTCCTCCTCCTCCTATACAGAGCATGGACCTTCAAGCCCCGAGCCAAGAAGCCACCGTGACCGTGAGTTCAGACTCTCTATTTGTGTGTTTCTGTTTTAACTTATCCCCCATGTGTGTGTGTGACCCGTTTCTTTTATTTTCCTGTTTGTCGACTACACTTCTTAGGGGCTGCTGCCATCTACTGGTGTAAAATAATTATGACATTGGGGAATTATAATTTTTTGTTTGCTGTGTATTTCAGCTCTCTATTTTGATATACAATACAGTGGGACCTTTTATAATGTCTCCTTTTCTTTACCCCCACCAACAGGTGAGTAACCACAAAACGGCAGGGACCTTCGGGAAAGCGGTGTTGGTGGTGAGCACCCTGGAGCATCAATGGCTCTTGCGGTATGCCGCAATGAGACACAAACTACAAACCAACCACGTTTTTCTTTACCAACAAGGGCAACCCTATCAAGAAGATCGGAA